>JAVTVY010002101.1:0-34848 GCA_036873755.1 Hanleya hanleyi
GGAGGCGGTTGGTGAGAAGCTCCGTGTAAATATCCTAATTTTGAAACTCTAACACTTTTCAAACGACTGTGAGGGCACAGCACGTGTGGATAAAGGTTGGTGTGGCTCTGTCAACGAACTATCGATGAATATTTCAACCACCGTTGTCAATAATACGTGAGAACACGGAATGATTTGTTGACGGACCCAAACCCCGTCCCGCGCCATGTTGAACTGACAACCCATTATGCGTACAGTGTGCTACTATGTCTAAACATTCAAAACATTCTGGGTTCAAAAGGCGATTACTGTCATCCAGTTCTTCAGATAATAGTGCATACGAACATATGACAAGAACTGAACGAAATAGGGCGAAACGAGAACGCAAAAAGCTGAACAGGGGCAAGGAAACCACGAGCAATATTCACGAGTTGGAAGAAACAATGGAGGGGCAAACTACGGATAATTCAAATGCGGGGAATGCTGGCAAAGACGTTGCGGCAATGCTCAAGGACATTAACGATCAACTGGCCTCGCTTAGAGAATCTATGGTTACAAAAGAAGAATATAAGGGCTGGATAACAAAATCCGAAATGGAAAAGGCTCTATTACAAATGAAAGAAGAAATTAACCAAAAATTCATAAAACGGGTTGAGGCTCTAGAAGGTGAATTACACAGCTTAGCCAGAGAAAACAAACGCCTACGAGAGGAACTACAGAACACAAATGCACAATTAGAGGAATCGAGTGAACAATCAGCCCGAGCTATTGAAGTCGCACGGGCCGAGCAGGGGAAAAACAACGAACTGGAACAATATACCAGATTAGCAAGTGTGAGGATTTGGGGCCTAGAGGGCGACACACCTGGCGAATCATGGGATGACTGTGCGGACAAGGCTACGAAAGTGTTGACCGAAAAGCTGAACATGAATATTTCAAAGGTCGACATAGATGTAGCACACAGAGTAGGAAAAATTCCAGCTGACAGACCACGACCGATTCTTGTCAAGTTTTTGACTCGTCGACACAAGATCGAAACAATCGCAAAACGAAAACAGCTCAAAGGTTCCGGGATTGTTATCAGAGAAGATCTGACCCGTGCAAATCAATCCCTTCTAATGAGAGCAGTAAACCGATCTACCGCTGAAGAAAACATAGATGCCGCTTGGTCGCACAACGGTCGCATTTATGTGAAGCTGAATGGAATCCCACGACCCCAACTAATTACTTGCGACAGAGACTTGGACCTATTGGACAAATCCGGCAGTTCAAACGTCCGACACCCGGCAAGTTCAACACCAAGATACGGCGGACGGAATAGGTCAGGAAGATGGGGAATACATCCCTGGGAATATTAAGCCCATGGTATCGTAAGTAAACTGACTCCAGCCATTTGAACTTTAAGAAGATATCTTATTAGGCCTACGACTCAGCGTCATATTGAACTATCCCTCGATCGACCCAGGTTATTATTGTGTAATGAAACATGTGTGATCTATTTTTATACTACAAAACTGTTTCATTACTGAATATCATAACCATTCGTTCAATGACAGAAAATTCTTTAAATAAGGATAGTTATTGTGAGTCAACGGTTTTCAGTGCGTTATCTATTGTATTGGCCTGTACACTTTCCCCCATGTTCATTTGTCAATATGAGTGGAAAGCATTATCACTGTAAAAAAATTAAATAACAGCACACTAGGTGATCGATATGCTATCTCCCACTTCGAACATTAAATAACCTTTCGATTGCACCGACGTGGTGAACAAATATATAGCAGTTTTTGGTTCTAAAATTGTTACAGAAGAAGTTATATTTAGAACCGGCTGACCCTTTCTTCTTTCGGCAATGTACTGTAGACCTCCGGCAAACCAGAGCGGCGCCGCGGGAAATCAATTGGGAAATTGACCACACAAAATCTCTTGGAAAAGAATAGATTCACGCTATTTCTCCCCGTAGAGCTGAAATGCACATTCAGAAAAGTACAAGGTGTATGAATAGCATGATCTGATTGTCTTCATGTAAGGTTTGCTAAATGCTGGTGTGGCGTACGCTGCTATTTATACATGTGTGTTGCTATATATGTGGTTACAGGTACTTCTGATTTATATCTGTATGCACACTCCTGCTTTTCCAAATCTGTATGTTGTCGTTTTAATATATAACACAACACAAAACTGCTAAGATCTCATCTCGGAAAAATACGCCAATTCCAATAACGTACACTGCGGATTATTATCCGGTTTACTTAGACAATGCACGCTCTTTCGAAAGCAATTCTTCGAAACGTGATACACATTATCATCAGATAGAGATCGCTTTTTTGATGTTGTTGTTTTTTTACTTCTTGTGACACTTTTCCCAGAGCTATGCTCCTATTGGTCGAACCAAATTTTTTGAATGCGAACAGTTCTAGAATTCTCTTCACATCGCCTTAGAAACTGATGCAGATTACCGCCACCTTATAAACTGTAATATTGGAGTTCTTCTATACTTTCTGTAGAGCCTATTGAGTTGTGCCCCTCTATTGTTGAAAACATGCTACTCGATGTAAGTAGTCTTACCATTTTCGATCATCTCTCCTGTAACTTGCCTTCCTATCTGCATAACCTGGTTACATTGTATATTTCTGTTTCGTTCAATGGCAGAAAATTCTTTAAATAAGGATAGTTATTGTGAGTCAACGGTTTTCAGTGCGTTATCTATTGTATTGGCCTGTACACTTTCCCCCATGTTCATTTATCAATATGAGTGGAAAGCATTAGCACTGTAAAAAAAATGAAATAACAGCACACTAGGTGATCGATATGCTATCTCCCACTTCGAACATTAAATAACCTTTCGATTGCACCGACGTGGTGAACAAATATATAGCAGTATTTAGTTCTAAAATTGTTACAGAAGAAGCTATATTTAGAACCGGCTGACCCTTTCTTCTTTCGGCAATGTACATGTACTGTAGACCTCGGGCAAGCCAGAGCGGCGCCGCGGGAAATCAATTGGGAAATTGACCACACAAAATCCCTTGGAAAAGAATAGATTCACGCTATTTCTCCCGTTAGAACTGAAATGCACATTCAGAAAAGTACAAGGTGTATGAATAGCATGATCTGATTGTCTTCATGTAAGGTTTGCTAAATGCTGGTGTGGCGTACGCTGCTATTTATACATGTGTGTTGCTATATATATGGTTACAGGTACTTCTGATTTATATCTGTATGCACACTCCTGCTTTTCCAATCTGTATGTTGTCGTTTTAATATATAAACACAACACAAAACTGCTAAGATCTCATCTCTGAAAAATACGCCAATTCCAATAACGTACACTGCGGATATAGAGTGTCTTGGGATGGAGCACTTTTTTGTCCCCACTTTGAAGACACTTTGCGCCCATAAGTTTGTGTCTATACTTAAAGCACTTCTTTGTACAAGAGTCTTAAAGCTCTAGTGTTTTGTTTATGGACACTGGCGTTTCGTGTAGGAACACTGGTGTTTCAGTTTTAGACACGAAACGCATTTTAGAGTGGGGACGGAGGGGGTTCTGTTTCGGGACGCTTATTATTTACAGTGTAGCGCTAGACTATTATCCGGTTTACTTAGACAATGCACGCTCTTTCGAACGCAATTCTCCGAAACGTGATACACTTCATCATCAGATAGAGATCGCTTTTTTTGATGTTGTTTTTTTACTTCTTGTGACACTTTTCCCAGAGCTATGCTTCTATTGGTCGAACCAAATTTTTTGAATGCGAACAGTTCTAGAATTCTCTTCACATCGCCTTATAAACTGATGCAGATAAACTGTAATATTGGAGTTCTTCTACTTTCTGTAGAGCCTATTGAGTTGTGCCCCTCTATTGTTGAAAACATGTTACTGGATGTAAGTAGTCTTACCATTTTCGATCATCTCTCCTGTAACTTGTCTTCCTATCTGCATAACCTGGTTACAATGTATATTTCTGTTTCGAATCTGTATGTTTTCATTTCACCTCTTTCAAGTCTGGATGTTTTCGCCCCAACAGATGAAGCTGCACACTATTAGCGAGGACACTGAACTGACACTGAACTACGCTAATTTCCTTAACATAGCAATGGGTTATTATCCTGTTTATTGTAAGAATGCACAGAGTGGCGCGGTGGGGTTGTTTCTTGTTTAGTTTTTTCCATAGTTTTACGCTATGCCGCCCGAGTATTATAGAAAAATCTTTCTCAAGCACAATGCTATATTTCTGTATACTGAATTACCGATGTATATTCATGAATGTTTAAATATTTGGTTTCTCCATAATATATTAGAAAGCAACGCATTCTGGTATATGCTGGGAAGAACACCCAATCCCGACTCCATCCCCCATATAACTTCCATATATATAGCTTTTAAAATAATCCTACCATGTCAGAAACAGTGAATATAGTGTCAATGAACTGTCAAGGGTTGGCGGACCCCAAAAAACGAGCGGACGTTTTTCATTATTTTAGAAAAAAGAATTTTTCTATAATTTGCCTGCAAGATACGCATACAGATACCAAGTCAATACAATCAATAAAAAATGAGTGGGGAAAAGATGCTTGGGCAAGTTCATTTAGATCAAACGCCAGAGGGGTCATAGTCTTATTCAATAACAATTTTGATTACAAAGTTACTCGTGTGTTAGAAGATCCACTGGGGAACTATCTTATCCTGGGCTTAGAAATCCACGAGACACCGGTCACCCTCGCCACAATATATGGACCAAACACGGACAAACCATCGTTCTATAATACTCTTCAGAAACATATTGACGATTTCGCGAATGCATCGGTTATAATTTGCGGCGACTGGAACCTCGTACTTGACTCAGATATGGACTATGAAAATTATAAACACATTAATAATCCTAATGCCAGAAAAACTGTGCAAGATATGATCGAAAACCACGACTACATCGACCCCTGGAGAATAATGCACGAACAGGACAGAAAATACACATGGCGTAGAAGAAAACCACGACAACAAGCACGGCTAGATTTTTTTATTACCAGCACAGACATTTTCAATATAATCAATGAATCAAATATAATACCAGGTTACAGAACAGACCATTCTGCTATAACAATCAAATGCAAATTTAGCAATACTGAACGCGGAAGGGGATACTGGAAATTTAACTGCTCTCTGTTGAAGGATAAATCTTATGTCGATCTAGTTAATAAAACCATCACCGAAACTGTTGATGAATACAGTTCAACACCTTATAACAGAGCATACCTCGCTGATATACCCAGGAACGATCTACAACTACTAATAAACGAACAACTATTTCTAGACACCTTATGAAAATCCGGGGGGAAAGTATACAATATAGCACGCGAAAGAAGAAAGAAAATGCGAAAAATGAAAGGAAATTAGAAGATGAAATACAATTTCTTGAAGATGAAATTCAGAACAACTTTGTCGGCATAGACGAAGCTAAAATCAAACAATTAGACGAGACAAAAAAAAAACTAGAAGAAATCAGAAATGTCAAGATACAAGGAATTATAACTCGAACAAGAGTTCGTTGGGTTGAGGAAGGTGAAAAACCGTCTAAATATTTTTTATCTCTTGAAAAGAGGCAATACACCAACAAAATGATGACAAAATTAACAAACGATACCGGAGACGACTTATATAATACAAAAGACATTCTTGAAGAAGAAAGACGCTACTATTCAAAACTGTACTCTAAACAAGACACAAATTACGTCGACACAGATAGATTTTTGAATGATTTAGATCTCCCAACGCTAACAGACAAAGAAGCAGCTGAACTTGAAGGAGATATATCATATGTAGAACTTACAGCCGCCTTGAGGGATACAAAGAACGATAAGAGCCCAGGATTGGATGGCTTTCCAGTGGAATTTTTCAAAGTTTTTTGGAACCAGTTAGGATATTTTGTACTCCGGGCAATCAACACTAGTTTTCATCAAGGAGAATTTTCGCTTACCCAGAGACTGGGTGTCATCACTTGTTTACCCAAGCCGAATAAACCAAGAAATCTATTGAAAAACTGGCGACCAATAACTCTGCTAAATGTAATTTACAAATTAGCGTCAACTTGTATAGCCAACCGAATTAAAACCGTTCTCGATCAAATTATTCATGAAGACCAGAACGGTTTTATTTCTGGCCGCTATATTGGAGAAAACATCAGAATAATTTATGATCTGATGTTCGAAACACGGGAAAGGGAAATTCCGGGGCTCATTTTGTCAATAGACTTTGAGAAGGCATTCGATTCTATCTCCTGGCGATTTATGGACAGTGTTTTAAAAAAGTTCAATTTTGGCAATGATATTCAAAAATGGGTAGCCACTTTCTACAAAAATATTAAAACATCAATTATACAAAACGGTCACTTGTCATCATCGTTCAATGTCGGCAGGGGATGCCGCCAAGGCGATCCAATATCGCCGTACCTCTTTTTAATGTGCGCAGAGGTCCTTGGACACATGATTCGAAAGAATGATAAAATCAAAGGGATACAGCTAGGAGGAGTGGAGTTTAAAATCAGTCACTATGCAGACGACACCCAGCTAACCCTTGACGGTTCAAAGGCTTCCTTAAAAGAGGCACTCGCTTGTCTAAATCTATTCTATACAGTTTCCGGTTTAAAAATAAATATTGAAAAGACAAAAGCGGTGTGGATAGGGTCACTTACTGGGTCTGACATCAGGCTATGTCAGGAAGAGAGGCTGGATTGGGTGAACGACTTTACTGCACTGGGAATCACTTTTACAACAGTTAACTTTACTGACATGTGGAGATACAACTATTTATCTAAAATAGAGGATTTGAAGAGAGAGCTGAGCAAGTGGAAAATGCGAAATCTAAGTCTCTTAGGAAAAATAACAGTCATAAAATCGCTGGCAATGTCTAAGCTAATACACCTCTTCCTTTCCCTTCCAAACCCACCTGAGGCCTGTATGAAATCCATTAATAAAGTGTTGTATACATTTCTCTGGAATGGCGGTCCAGATAAAATCAGGCGGTGTGTCATTACGCAAAATTACAAAATTGGGGGGTTACGAATGATAAATCTTCAAAACTTTGTACAGGCTCTAAAAATATCATGGATGAGGCGCATAGCATTTCATGACAAAAAATGGAAACATCTAAACCGGGACATGCTCTCGTCAACCTTGTTCAACTATGGGGGAGAACGGCTTACAGATATGATAAAAAACTGTAGTAACCCTTTCTGGAAAGAAGTCCTCCGAGCATGGCAATCCGTTCATAAAAAAACTACCAATCCAGGAACTGTCTGAAATTCTTAACGAGCCTTTATGGTACAATCTAAATTCTAAAATAAAAGGTCTATTCATAAAAAACTGGTATGATAATAAAATACGCTACATTAAGGATATTCTCAACGAGAATGGCACATTAAAATCATTTGAGGAAATTAGGGCTAGTTATAATATACGGGGGATCTTTTTGGACTACAACAGGGTAATAAAAAGTATACCAAAAAGCTGGTTAGAGATTATCAATCAAAATTCCACAGATGTAGGACACTGGAAATACACCCCAACTATTCCTAATCATCTAGGCGTACTTGCTAGGGAAAAGAAGGGATGTGGACGATTCTATGATATACTAAACACGGAAAAATATGAAAAAGCCAATGCACAACTAAAGTGGGAGGACTTTATTGGGATCGGTGAAATAGATTGGCCCAGCGTTTTTGAAGTAAATGTACATTGCTATCAACATACCAAATTGAGAGACTTCCACTATCGCTTTCTACATAGAATTATTTATACAAAGTCGCTGCTGCATCGCATTGGTATCACCAGTGACGATTTATGTGACTACTGTAAAACAGAAAGTGAAACCTTCGAACATCTATTCTTCCAGTGCAGTATGGTCAAGCCATTATGGTCTAATCTTCAAAAATGGCTAAAAACGGAAATAGGGCTGGACTACACTATTACGGCAAAAGAAATGGTCGTGGGATGGGGAAAAAATATATGTGGCCTGAACACGCTAATGATATTAACAAAAATGTATATCTATAAAAATAAGTTTCTGGACAGACAGCTAAATTTTCCAACCCTCAAACATATATTTCGTAATCACTACACTCTTGAAAATTATGAATCAAAACTAGACCTTTCACCATGTTTGAAATGGGAAATGTTCAAATTACATTTTGATTAGACCATGATGTCCCAGCAGATATTTGGAAGTAAAAGAAACTGATATGGTATTACGTGCTTAAGAAATAATATATTTATTCTGGTCTTGAAAACCGAGTTTTCCTTTTCTTTTTTTTTTCTTTTTTTTTCTTTTCTCCTTGTTTTTTCAATATTTTTTTTTATTATTGTGTTTCTTTTTTTAACGTGTGTCCTGGTTTTTAAGTTTTTTTTTTTTTTTGTGTGTGTTTCTTTAGTATGTTTGCTTATACTTTATACATATATGTGTGTAAATATTGAAAAAACCACGAAACTAGTAGGTCAGACGATCTATATATATTTGTATATATGTATATTATAAATATGCGGATAATAAATTCAACCATTTAAAAAAAAAAAAAAAAAAAACCCATACAGTGTAGATAAAACATATCTTAATATCGCTGCATGACAGAAAACTAGCCAGTTATGGATACTCTACATTCGATTATTCGTTGTAAAAACCTTATTGAGCTATAAACGGCGCATGAAAACATTAAAAAAAAAAGAGCCTTATGGACTTCAATATACGCCCCAGCACACCTTTACTTTAAAAAATCAAAACTTCATAGACAAAGATTTTGCCTATCCATGATCCCTAGCGATACTGAAATAGTTTCACCTTGATAAAACAGCCCAGGGTCATTCAGATTGTAACGGTTTCTAGTCAATCACCAGTTGCATATATAAAAGATAAGAGAAAAGACTGTTCCAACGTACCTCTGTGAATCCCTGTCTCGGTGCACCTGTCGGCGCTGCCGGCGCAACTTCATTGTTAAAGTTTCAACTTGACGGTTGTGATCGCCTTCGTTCACAATTATATCGTACATTTTAAACATGACATTGGAGATCCACAGAGCCATTGTTTGTGTATATCTGTGTATTAACTACATCATATGGACAAACATACATGTGTATTTACAGTATTATGTCTGTTTAATATTAATGCCATCATAGAGCCTGTCCGTCGGATGAAGGACGAGAGGAAATGGACATTAACACTGCATAATGTAGGCGTATGTGCGAGGTTGGTTTGTTTCAGGAACTTAGATATCCACTTTCCTCTTTCCTATTTTACAACTATCATTCATACATAACTGGAATATAATTGACGGAAGATGATCGCTGGATTACTGAAACATTTATTGTGATTGTGTCAATAAAAATAAAAGCGTAATTTACTAAGTTTTATGTACACATAGTCTTATGTTCATGTCAATCTGTCCCATTTTCCTTGCATTAGTCTGAATAATTTCACAGGCAGAAAATCGGAACAAAATTATGTGCAGACTAGGTGCGGTTCCCGTCATGGGTATTCGCTTATATGTATATATATATATATATATGTACCAGTTTGTAAATATAAGAACATGTAATGTTCTAAGCGCCTGCCCTCTCCTCTCTAGATTCTGATTTTAAACATATACTAAGCACTTTTCACTGGCTACGGATAGACACATGCTCAGTTAAATTATGTTTACACTATGCTTTTGTCTCCAAAATTGACGTGAAATTCTCTTTCCTATTTCTTGCTTTCTCGAGTCACTCTCCCCGGCCTCATAGCTACAAATCCTGGCTGTTCCACCTCAATGGCAATCGAATCAAAAAAGTTCCCAACTCCTTTCAAAGCATCGTTTATTAAATTCAATTCGATTGCGGTGCTATTTATGCCTGTGTGTTTTACACAAAAGGTTACGGTGATCTAGGCGACAGAATTCACATGCATAAGATTAAAATAAACAAAAACGGAACTAATAAAAGGGTATGTAAGATACATTGTATAACAACAATACTAATAAGTCAAGAGGACAATCAAATCGACCAAAACAGCTTATGCAATGAACAATGGTGTAGACCTGTATGAGCTGTAAGTTTCTGGTTTCGACATGCTTATTGCATTAGTCTCTGCTATAAACTATATACAAATGCCAATCAAGGAGAGTTCATTCTGGTCTAGATGTACTTATTATAATAGTCTCTGTTATAAACTGTATACTAATGTAGATATATAAAATTGATCTGCTAAACACATTCATTTAAAATATGGGTAAAAGAATTACCTAATTATGAAAATGAAATCGAAAAAAAACCATGTCAAATCTAATGGCATGGTTTCTTGGATACAAGTATATGTGTGTGTGTAGTTTAGTGGGGGAGAGGTGAACTGATTACACTTTATTGATTTCCGGGCGGAACTTATTAACGAAGTGCAATTCTTTAATTTCTCTCAATTTATTGTTATGCCCTGATAACTTGAAAAATGGAAAAAATTTGAACTTGGTGTCAAGATGTCTAGCGCATGTACCTATATGTGTTGTGTTACCGGCAAGAAACCAAGACTGGTTCCCACATGTACCTATATGTGTTGTGTCACCGGCAAGAAACCAAGACTGGTTCCCACATGTACCTATATGTGTTGTGTCACCGGCAAGAAACCAAGACTGGTTCCCACATGTACCTATATGTGTTGTGTCACCGGCAAGAAACCAAGACTGGTTCCCACATGTACCTATATGTGTTGTGTCACCGGCAAGAAACCAAGACTGGTTCCCATATGTACCTATATGTGTTGTGTCACCGGCAGAAACCAAGACTGGTTCCACATGTACCTATGTGTTGTGTCACCGGCAAGAAACCAAGACTGGTTCCCACATGTACCTATATGTGTTGTGTCACCGGCAGAGAAACCAAGACTGGTTCCCACATGTACCTATATGTAAGTGTTGTGTCACCGGCAAGAAACCAAGACTGGTTCCCACATATACCCTGTGTGTTGTGTCACCGGCAAGAAACCAAGACTGGTTCCCACATGTACCTATATGTGTTGTGTCACCGGCAAGAAACCAAGACTGGTTCCCACATGTACCTATATGTGTTGTGTCACCGGCAAGAAACCAAGACTGGTTCCCACATGTACCTATATGTGTTGT
This sequence comes from Hanleya hanleyi, assembly GCA_036873755.1. NCBI lineage: Eukaryota > Metazoa > Mollusca > Polyplacophora > Lepidopleurida > Hanleyidae > Hanleya > Hanleya hanleyi. The sequence goes on from JAVTVY010002101.1 coordinate 11,115, forward strand.
GTCACCGGCAAGAAACCAAGACTGGTTCCCACATGTACCTATATGTGTTGTGTCACCGGCAAGAAACCAAGACTGGTTCCCATATGTAAAGACACAATTCCCATCCAAATTACATTTTAAACATATTTGTATGTGTAAAGAGATGTTCATATGTATACACCCACTTTCTCGGGGTGTTCTGACACCCCGAGATATACAATCTCAGATACAATTCATACATATCACTCAAAGTGAGTAAACATGTTGCAGATTGTGCTAGCCATCTTGAGATTAAATTTTCCATTTTTCTGTTTTTTTGTTAATTTAACCCGGACGATGTAAGCATCCGGTTGGAAAAAGAAAAAAAATGTTCATTGAAAACTACGGGGAATCCCTCAATTGCTAATACCGAGAATATAGTTATAGCAGATCTGTTTTCCAAGTGTATCGATTCAGAGTCACTAAAACATTATTTTAGTATTTGCAGATTGGTTCCAGAAAATAGCTTAGCAGCGCATGTCTTAAGGTGCATGAAGTGAAGTACGCATGTCTGAGCACAAGAAAACGCGCACACCAACCAGCAGTCGTCTGTCGTGTGTGTAAAGGATACGTCTTGCATAAAAAAAACAGATCAGCGGAGACCGCGCAGTTACTTATTTTCCGCGCATTTGAGATTTCGCGCAGAAAGATTTGTTATAGGAATTCGCATTTCCAAAGTTGGTGCATATTCGAGCGCGATGATTCCCAGATCATGATAACGAATTGGACTTGCGTTCACTTAGCCAATGGATAAATGAGTCTCAATTCAGTCTAACATTAAGTTTGACTGCCCAAGATTCACTTCGCTCGAAATAAATTTATGTATGAATTTCAACTGCGCATAAGTTTAAACTGCGCAGAAATGAATTTTCACTACCCGGAGACTTTCAACTGTTCGTGAGTAAAAATTGTGTACTAATATCTATTTTAATTGCGCAGAAACCAAGATTCACCTCTCGGAAATTCTGAGAGATGTTGGATAGAAAAAAGAAGGCTTACAGGAAAATATATTGGGAATTATTTTTTTCTTCCATGAAATAAATGTTTACTGCCCGGGAAATTCAAATATAAACGTGAGATTCCCCTTGCTTGCATGAGCTAAGTTGGGTATAAATTTCAAAGCAAACAATTATATTCCAGTAAAAAGAAAAAAAAGTTTTAAACAATAATGAATAATTTATTGGCATAATATCTAAACTTTACACGTGACGGCTACATCAAATGCCAAACGGGCCTCCTAATTACATAACTATACATCCAAACTACATTTTAAACATATTTGTATGTGTGAAGAGATGTTCATATACACACCCACTTTATCGGGGTGTCTCTCGGGGTGTTCTGACACCCCGAGATATACAATCTCAGATACAATTCATACATATCAGACTTAGTTCGAGCGAAGGGAATCTGTCTGTTTAGCGAAACTCCATGTCCGTGCAGTTAAAATTTCACGCTCGGACAGATCAAGTTCACGCACGCCTTTTAGAATTCATGCACATCAGACTTAGTTCAATCAAAGTGAATCTGCGTGGGGTTAACCTGGATTTCCGCGCAGTTAAACTTTAGACCAAATTTGCTTACGGGCTCGATTTCCGCGCAGTTGAAATTTGTACTCAATTTACGTTCGGAGAGATACAATTCATACACATCAGACTTAGTTCGAGCGAAGCGAATCTACGTGGTGTGAAACTCGAATTCCGCGCAGTTAAAATTTATACCCAATATATACTTACAGACAGTTGCGATATACCAAATGTACATAAAAAGCCGATAGTTAAGGACCATGGAACGATCTTGATGCCCAATTACGTCGCGCGCAGTTAATATTAGTCTCCACGCAGTTCTGCGCAGTCTAATATGACCGTAGAAAGCTGCGTCATCTAAATAGGTTGACCCTTCTGTGCACGTGCTAAACTTACATGTAGTAATATTACGATTTCAGTTAGTAATTTTGACACATGCTGTTGGGTGTGTGCCGATTTCTGTAATGTTACAGATTTCTGCAATGTTACAGAAGATCAAGTAATGCACCGATGAGAGTTTAGTTATGAAGGATATTGAACATTACCAGAATTAAATCAACTTGAAGTGTGTAAGATTAGAGTAGCGAAGCTAGAATACATTGAAAACGTCTTCCATGCTTATAACTCATGATGTCCTGTAGATGCGGAGTAAATTACATGTGTTGTGTTCATGCTGGTTCAAAATAAAAATAAACAGATGCCTCACTGGAGGTGTGGAAATGGCGAAATTTAAATACATGTACTCAACCGCCAACCATACACATAGACACGAATTTAAAAGAAGCTATTACATAACAACAGTGTAAAAACATGTGTGTGCACATACCTGGTCAACGATGAAGACCTCACGCAGGGGTTTCCGCTTAGTGGTCAAGCATTGCTAGCCAGTTAATTGCAATCAACAGGAGGTGCGCCAGCTCTCAAATAGACAGCGTTATATATAGTTCAGTGCAGGAAACAGCTCAAGGAACGGAATTAGAATATAAGTTGAATTACAATATTGAATAAACAACAGTAGTGGAAGCTCTGCTACACATGAAAGGTTTTAGGCGTATATTTTACATGCAGATTTCTGTAATGTTACAGATTTCGGTAATTTTACGGAAGATCAAGTAATGCACAGACGAGTGTTTTTATTATGCCCGAGACTAAACATTACTAGAAGCAAATTAGATTTAGATTTTAACATACTCTAAAAACAACTGTTTATCAGCGATGCACAGCACTGTGGTAAAAATGCACTTCCACATACAGTTGTGTTCCAGTGATGCACCTACTGTGTATGAACTATACACAAAATGTGTACCGGTGGTAAATAATTTAATGCGGATATGCACAATTGTCCACAGTAGTTTTTCGGGAGTAGACGCACAGTAACATAGCATGTGTCGTGTTCGCGCTTTTCAAAACAATGCAAGAATGAAGGAATAAATTTTCCACATCCACAATGTTGGACTGACACTTCAGAAAATATTTTTCGATTTGTATCAGTATTTTAAAATGTATTGTAAGGCTATGCAGTTAAAGTGCCGTCATAGATACCAGATTTGTTTTGGAACCTGGAATTATTTTCCGAATATTTAAACCTATAAACAGCTCGTGTGGCAAAATGTTGCTTTTTCTAGCTGTCGTATATATTTTGATTCAAATGGGCACCGCTTATGTGATTTCATATTTTGACAGAATTTATACGGGGTAACAGGGTTGATCAAGTCCTAAATTAAAATAGCCCATTCGACTTTAATATCCATGGATTATCATTTATTATCTACGCCCAGCAATCATACATTGTATAATATCATCAATGTATATCTGGAACTAGATTAACAAAAATGTGAACGGTTGACTGTAATTCAGCTTTTTCCAATGCCTGAGATTCTGGTAGAACATACTCTTCTAAAAAGCTTATAATTAAATCAAGTAATTTTCTCTTGGAAATATAGATCAAGGTCAGTCATCTTCATATATAATTTGACCTTTTAAAACTAGGTCAAGGTCAGTGATATACTTCAATAAATTTCAGGTCCAGCCATAAGTGGTTTAAATTTGGACAATGTAGATATAACCTTTCATGGAATATTGTATTCAATAGAATCTGACCTGAAATAGGTCAAGGTCAGTCATCTTCAGCACACCTTTGGAGCATCACCAGATGTACACATAGTATTAATGTGGAAAGCCTAGGGATATTCTTCATGTTATATGATAATAAACAGCATATGACCTCGAAAAATAGGTCAAGGTCAGTCAACTGGGATAGCCTTCTAATCATTCAACAGTTGCGTAAGTAATAATAATTTTGAGACCCAGCTTCATTGCTTCAAGAAATATAGCAAATACTAAAATTTGATCTTGATAAAGTAGGATTAGTTAAGGTCAGTCATCTTCAGTACGCATCTGGACCTTCGCCAGATATATACATATTATTAATTTGTGAAGTCTAGATACAATTCTTCATGTTAGACCGTAATAAACAGTATATGACCTTAAAAGATAGATCACGATCAGTCAACTAGGATAGGATTCTAGTTAATCTAGTTAATTTTCAGTTGCATAAGTAATATAAATTTGGAGTTCCTAGCTTCAAGCCTTCAAAAAATTATAGCAAATAGCATAATTCGACCTTGATAAAATAGGTCAAGGTCAGTCATCTTCAGTACACATCTGGACCTTCGCCAGATGTATACATTGTATTAATTTGAAAAGCTTAGCTTTATTTCTTCATGTTGTATCATAATAAACAGTATATGACCTTTAAAAAATAGGTGAAGATCAGTCAACTGGGATAGGCATCTAGTCAATCAGAAGTTGCACATTGGTGATAGGTGATACATGTGTGTTATACCGCTCCGATAAACGCCGAAGATTTATGGGTAAATACCCCTAGGATTAATATCTCCTATACACTGGAATAACTGTGAACATTGTATCTCTACAATTTTCAACAAACTTATGGATATAGATGTTTACGGAATACCAAAAACGACCACGAAGTTCAGAGGGCGAAACACCACAGGCAAAAAAATCTAACATGGACGACGCTGACAGTGACACGGAGGTGACTGTTCAACCAGGTGTGGAGGATATTGGCATGATCATGAAAGAATTGAAAGCTATGAGATCTGCAATGGACTCGAAACTGGATAAATTAGGTGAGAACTTTTCAAAGGCCTTGGGAGTTGAAATTAGTAAAATTAAAGAAGATTTTGCTCTGGAAATGGGCGGATTGCAGGCCAGAATTGAGAACGTGGAGAGAAAATTTCACAATGTAGATGACCTAATTCAGTCACGAACCACCATTTCTGTGACGGCCACAGGCGACGAAACTGATGATGGGGGTGATGACATAACAGTGCCGACTGTAAATTTGATTGTTCTACAAAAGCAAATTACACAGCTTCAAGAATCCATTCAGTCGCTACAGGTGAATGTGAACGATCAAACACGACAAGCTAAACCCGGCCCACAATCTGTTGATGACCCCGAAGTCACCGTAATCGCAACCAATGTTCACGAGGAACCGTCTGAAAATTTTAATGACAAGGTGAGGCGATTGATTGGTGCTCTGCAGATTGACGGCGAAGTGACAGTTACACACGTAGCCAGGTTGCAGTCGCGGATCCAGGGCAGACCGGGCCTAGTTAAAATATCTTTTTCATGTGTGAAAGAAAACATTACAGTGCTACGTGCCAAAACAAAGCTGAAAGACTCGCCAGAGTTTTGTAGAACATATCTAAGATCGTCAAAATCACACATACAAAGAATAATTGATTTGAATGCCAGAGTTATGCGAGCTGAATGAGTTACCGAATGGGGAGGAGTATAGAATTACGGCAAACGGTCGTATAATTCGACGCGATGAAACTGACAACCGTGGTCCCGATGAGCGCAATCGCTGGAGTGATCATTTATTCCGTGGTGGCAGGGGATCTACTGGATGGGACCATAATAGGAGGGGTACAACAACAGTACGTGGTAGAGATATGAGAGGGTCTCGAGGACAGGGGCGCGGCCTGAACAGTAATTCTAGAAATACTGAGGAAACTGATACAACTACCTAGGACAAATTTGGGACCAATGAATTTATTATATTATGTTGGAACATAAATGGATGGACTCCATATAACGCAGAACTGCGTAAGAAAATTATCACGCACATCAACAGTGACATAATATGTATAATCGAAACGCATTTGGCAAACGATGAAATTATTAAAGTGGCCTTGAGTGAAACATACACCTGGATTGGGCACGTAAGGAAAGAGTCCATATTAAAGCGCCTAGAACTTTCGGTGGTGTAGGCATTTTTATAAAAAATTCCATTCGTGAATCATATACTGTGAACGTATTGGACAAAGTGTATGATGGGATACTTGGTGTCGAATTGCAAGATAAACTGTCAGAGTATAAATTTATAGTGTATTGTGTATACTTACCTCCAGAGAATTCCCCGTACGGAAGGGACTCCTCGTCATTCTTTAACCGTTTAACGTCTCAAGTATATATGACGTCTCAGTCATATGACGCTATATATGTGGTGACCTGAATTCGCGCATCGGAAATATCAGTCAATAAATACAGTGGATGAGAACCTGAGAGCGTTCGTGCGATCAAATTTGGATACATGTACCAATGGGCATGGTAAAAGTTTAATTGAATTTATGAATGACTGCAAAATGTGTGTAGTAAATGGACGGATAACACCGGAACTTGACAACTTTACGTGTATAAGATCGTCAGGAAAGTCGGTTGTGGATTACTTTCTTGTTCCCTACGATTTATTACCAAGCTGTACTAAATTTAAAGTTAATGGGTGTAATGACGTTATTGAAGAGCTACAACTACAAGACTTGTTATCTGAAAGATGTAAAGTGCCCGATCATTCGATTTTGACTCTCACTGTTAAAGTAGACGGGCCGTGTGAAATAAGCGAAGATATTAGAAAACAGTAACACTCACTTACGAGAACCATTGAATGAATACAGATCTAATAGGTATAAGACACGTCACACGCCTGAAGATTTCATGTCTTCGCCAGCTCTGAGATTATGTGTCACTCAGTTTATAGATCGCATTGAACATACTCGACAGACACAAGAATCTATCGATGGCAAGTATGACGAATTGACGAGAATTTTGACGGATCAAATGAAAACTTATTTGCATCCAATCTGGTCCTTCGCCAGATGTATACATAGTATTAATTTGGGAAGCCTAGCTTTATTTCTTCAACTTATATCATAATAAACAGTATATGACCTATACAAAATAGGTCAAGGTCAGTCAACTGGGATAGGCTTCTGGTCAATGAAGAGTTGCATATATAATATGAATTTGGAGATCCTAGCTTGAATCCTTAAAGAAATGCAGCAAATAGTAGAATTTGTCCATGATAAAATAGGTCAAGGTCAGTCATTTTTAGTAGGCTTCTGATCCTTCACCCGATACATATGTGGCATGAATTCACAATGACTACCTATAATTCTTCTTGAGATATCGTGTTCACAGTAAAGATTGGCAGACAGGCTGGCAGACAGACGACGCTGACGACGACAATACCATTCGGGCAAAATTTGTCCGAGTGATAATAATAAACTGAATGTGGTTTACTTCCTCAACAAGTTTAGGGCTTTGACCCGTTTGTGTATTGAGACAGTTAACTAATCGGCTGATACCACATGCAAATGCGCATTTGTCCGGCCACTCGATGTAATAGCTAATCAGTTGATTACACTCTAAACATTCCTTTCAAATAACTTTGTTTACGCCTCAAATGTTTTCTTTCAAATATTCATGAACATCTCGGGTTAACTATGGGTCAGTGCCTTCTAGCCATTCTAATCTAATGCTTTTCAAGCGTCTAGTCAGTCGTTCAATATTCAGCTTTCGTCCATTAAAGAATTTCCGCGTCCATAATCCAAATATCTAATTAATATAATAATATTAGCACCAAATTAAAAGGATGAATCATAGTATACGTACAACTAGGCTAATTTCCTACAAGGCAGTAGCCATAAACAGTTTGCAATGATGCCAGCAAGACATCATGATGTTCCAAAAATATCAAATCCGTATCGCTGATCAGTGTTCTTAATCCACACGTTGTAAAGTCGTTATCTACGGTATGATGTATTTCAGCCATGCTTAGATTGTGTCTGTTCATATGAACAATATGAGGATCTTGAAATACATAGGTTCACACGGCTCCTATCATTGGGTTAACCGGTATTAGACATAAGTTACGAAACGTGCCGCCATAGATCTTGCACGATACGCTCGTATTTCGCTATCAGCATGCGACATGTATTGCCAAATTTGAGAAACTTCGAGTGAAGGCGCTTAATGATATAACTCTGTTTTACAAGTTTCTACAAGTTTGCTAGATCCTGCCTTAAATGTGACGATTGTAATCAAATACTACCAGGCTGGATGCGTGTACGCTATATGCAGGTCCCTGTTATATTCCTGTCCAGATAGGGACAGTTCACGATGTCGAAATTGTAATCATCTCTTTTGTCGTAAAGTCGACGAGAGAGACGGCCCGTTTCATTTTTATGGAGATATAGGTCTAAGTAAGATGAGCCACTAGGGCCATCTGTAGTTTCCTTCAAAATCCAGTGAAGGTGGATATATATCTTCACTGCGCCATTTATATAGCGATTATCCACAGCAAGAAGATATATAGCGTTTGGTGAATGAGAAGGAAACGGCTTTGAAATAATCTGTTCTTGAATGCGTCTGCATATAGTCGTACTCATAAGAAAACAGATATAGGTCAGTCAAAAGCAGTGCGCAATAAGTACCCATTGGAATACCTATATGCTATTGATATATTGTATTGCCAAATTTCCGATAGATATTATTAATGACAAAGTCGAGCACCTCTATAGACAAATAAACATCCCATGAATGATATCCCTTGCATGTAGTAGAGCTAAAGAATGCTTTATGGCTTCTGACATTAATATATCGGCAATTTCTAGAACACCGATACTATTAATGAATTAAGACGGACGAAAGATTGCAGTATACAGCGTGTCGAAAAATCCCATGTGGATAGATGTCGGTACGGTGTGACCTTTGCATCAAGTTCTTCCGTAAGACATTTTGAGTTTGTCAATATCCACATGCATTCAATGATGCCAGAGTTCTTAGTAATAGTGGCGCAGTACCTTTCCCAAAATACGTTTACCTCATGAAGGGCCCTCGTCAAGGTTGAACGAATCTTGGTGGTGCAGCTTCTAGAACCAGCTATGCACCTACATGTAGCTTTATATGGTGATTTATGCATTTTGGGAGTTTCAGTATATGAGTGGCTGGAAGATGAATACCTCTTTTCTCGAGAAACGTTTTGTGGTTGTTAAATAAATCTTCCAGGGTAACTGCTGTTTGGGAGCAAGTAGACGTACTCGGCGATAGTGTGCTTATACTCAATCCCTTAATCAGTTCCTGGTATTAGTAATATTTACATATCAATATTATATTATTTGGAGAATTGTCTGCTGGGACTATGAGGAATTTACTAGAGTTGTTAGAACATCTTGCGAACTGAGCTTTCTCAATACTTGTTTTGCTTCGGGAGTACTACTGTAAAATTATATGGTGGATTGTTTCAACAACCTTGTTCTTGGTGAAGTCCAGCCAGTCAGCGAGTACTGTAGGTTCAACTTTTTCTCGCTTTGACCACTCAATAACTTACTCTTCCAGTGCAGTCAGGACTATCTTCTGGTCCGCCTTCAGGTATATTTATCTCGGCTCTCCATATTTAGGTCCCTTCATCAGGAGTGGTTTTAGGTTCTTATCACTCACTGTATCAATGTCACCAGACACAACATGCTTGCATGTTGTATAGATAAAGTTCGATGATTCACAATTACAAATATAACATCCAGATGTCTATAATTTCCAGTCAAACACCTTGACAGCATTAAAGTAATTGAATACTTTGGTGGCTATAGATTTAGTATGCTTATATGAAATGCAAGGAGGTTCTGTGAACTTAAAATAGTTTGATACAGTGCTGCGTACCTCTGGATCATTCACGTATTGTGGTAAGTTAATAATGGCCAGTCGTTGATCCAAGTAGTTGAGTTTCAAGAAAAGCCGGTCTTTGGATGTCTCGATTATGTTCACTGGACGATACAATCGACAATAAGCTATATCTTGGCAGACTTTAGTGATTGTGTGTGGTATAATACAGATCGTTGTATATCTCCGGCAATATGATTTAAAACTCTCACTGATAACACAGACAGGACTGTACGCAGGCTACGTATACTGTTGGGTGTGTTAGTTACTCCCACTAAATAATTTAAAGTGATATGATCGTGAATCAACGCACTATTAAATTTTCTCCAACCATGGCTGCGATGTCTTGGTCGGTGGGGCTGGGTAACATACACTTTATAGTGTATACACTTTACACTTTTAGTTGATTTGCCTCTGACATTACTTGAGCAATCGGAGCGGCAATCGGAGCGACAGGGGAAGTTAAGGGTAAGATGCTATGTCAACTTTTCGCCGTGGTATATACATGTACACTCTCCAAAAGTGGAAATAAGTCTGCATGAGCGGTTTGATTTTCTGTCCTTCTAACAATACACTGTTAAAAGAATACATTTTTCACGTGCACAATGTTGAAATGACACTTCAGATAATATTTGTCGATTTGTTTCAATACGGCAAGGCAATGCAGTGACAGCGCCTTTATAGATACATGCTGTTTTTGGAACATCGAACAAAACAATGGCATAATTCCATACTGGGTATATATAGTCAAAAAAGGGGAGATGTAAATGTAAATACTGTGTGAATTTACCGACATTTATATAATATTATAAGATTGTGGATGTGTTTATTGTATCTTGTGTCAGTGGACAGAGGGGAGAAAACACTGGGATTCTTGGATGAAATGGAAATGAATACCGGGATACAATTCATAGATGATTAAATTAAGGACTCGAGGCCCGGGGAATAGGCTCAAACTATCGAAATTATTTTTTTTCTGCATATTTCAAAAGTTGAAGAAAAAAACTATCAAGTGTTTCTGTTATTTTCCTTAAAAAATGTTTGCTCTCAAAAATTCACTGTCTGTGGAAGAACTCTGTGTTGTGGGGATTAGCGTGCATTACTCACAGTCGGTGTTATCGCCTGCTGTGACTTCGCGCCTTGGCTAATCACTTGTCACTGCAATACACACAATTCGCACGCTGGGCTCATTTATTATAATTAGTTGTTTTTCTACTACATTCATGCCAAATCCGCCATCGTTTACAAAATATTGAACAGGAAATTATATGGTCTATCTCAGTGTTTTCGCGCCACATGACAAAGTAAAAAAATACAAACACACTGCTCAGGTGGTCAACCATTTCCGGAAAGCATGTGGTATATGCAGATATATATATTGCGAATTTGCGTAATGTTGTTCATAATATAATATAATATAATGCTTTATTTATTTCACGAGGATTGTACACAGCCACAAGGCCACAAGGTACTCTCCTCGAACATATATACAAAGGATGTACATTATGTTGGTTCAATGTTTCAAATTCATGTATTAAAACGGGAAAATAAATTAAATCATGCAGAGGAAAATGAAATATTTTGAATATACATGTACAAACAAAAGTAGCAACATTAATTATGATCATATAGCAAAATGTGGATAAAACATGTGGATGGTGAAATCAAATTACAGTATAAACTGGGTAAATAATATGTACATATTGGGCACTAGCAAGAGATACACACAAATTGGACACACTAATAGGATGGATGTGGAGAGAATATATTTTCAAAAGGGGATCTCCTCACTGAACCCGTCTCCTCCCCCTGGTGGACTTAGTCCACCCGGGAGAACAGACGAGCACCGACAGGAGGCCCGTAAATCATTCATCTGTCTCTGGTTGGAGTTCTACATCTGTAAATCTATTTGATTTCGTTATGTATGTTTGGACTATTTGGAGGATTTTTCTGTTCATTTCGAATTCTAAGTCAATAGAGCCACGGAGCAAAATATTTGTTAAAAATTCGGGACAATCGTCTGTTAAGATTGAATGGTGAACTCCTGGACAGAGTAGACTGGTAATGGATGTGAGCATCTGCCTTCTTTGAGTGGCAAATAGGGGGCAGAACAAGAGATAATGACACGGATCTTCCTTACTATAAGCACATCGAGGACATGCGGGTTCAGGGAGTATGTGATATCTATACAGTTGGTTACTAAGGGAACTAAGTCCCATTCTCATTCTACATAGCAAAATTGACCCATAACCATTAAATGAATTGTACAATTTGGTAAGGAAAGTGGACTTGTTAGAGGAGAGTTTCGACTTGAAAAGAGACAGTGACGTTGCGTGTCGAAGATCTTTATGTAGGAAATTCCAATCCTTCGTAGTTTGCGGGAAAAACGAGTTTTGAAATATGGTCAAACGGCATTTGAATAAGCGATACTGGTCACAATTTCGTAGGTTATAATTTCGTCGTATGTTAACAGATACTTGTGCTGAGCATATACGTTGAAGATATCGAGGTGAGAGACCATTTACTATTTTGAAGAATGTTATTAAACGGTGATTTTTTCTTCGAAGATTGAGACTCTCCCAGTTTAATTCGTCCAGAAGTGATTCGTACGATGTGCGGCGAAGGGCACCAGTGCAGACTGTCGCAGCATATTTTTGTATTTTCTCAAGAGACTGGGATTCCACTGCAGTACAACTATCGAACACAACGTCACCGTAATCTAGCAATGGGCGAACAGTACTTTTGTATAGACACTCGAGACATTTTCTTCCAAGTATTGTACTTACTCTAGACATGACAGATAGCTTTTTCTTAGATTTAATGCAAATACTGTTGATATGCTCGTCCCATTTCATATTTTCTTGGAGAACTATTCCTAAATGTTTGTGTGAACTGACTCTTTTTATTTCAACGTTATTTAGATATAGTTTGGGGAATACGAAGTTTCAGAGATATATACAAAAATACTGTTTTAATTGCATTAAATGTCACGAGCCATTGAGCTGCCCATTGTGCTAGTTTTTCCAGATCGCGATTTATTTTTACTTCAGCAATTTGTACAGTTGTTACAGGTTCCAGAATAGATGTATCGTCAGCGAACAGGTTCATATTGGAATTGATATCATCTTTTATATCGTTGACGTAAATAAGGAACAACAATGGTCCAAGTACTGAGCCCTGGGGAACACCGGCATTGATATATTTAATGTTGGAATGTACTCCATTATATACAACTTTTATTGTTCTATTAGTTAAATAACTTTTTATCCATGCATACAAGGGGCCACAAATACCTAATTTTCTTAATTTATATAACAGACCTTCATGCCAAACCTTGTCAAAAGCTTTACTCACATCTAAAAATACTGCACACACATCTTGCCCCTTATCCATGCATTCATAAATGTTGTGGACAATTTTAATCATTTGATTGATAGTAGAGTCACCGGGCTTGAAACCGGAATTCTGTTCTATTAACAAGTTATTAGATTTGCAGTATTGATAAATTCGTTTAAAAACAATTTTCTCGAGAACCTTTGCGAGGGACGGTTGTAAAGAAATAGGTCTATAATTAGATGGATCGTGACGATCACCTTTCTTGTACGCAGGGCATACACGTGAGAGTTTCCATGCTGCAGGGAATATTCCAGATGATAGTGATAAATTAAAGCATTTAGTGAGAGCAGGAGATATACTTGCAGCAGTGTTTTTTAAAACGAAGTTACTTATGTTATCATCGCCACTGGATTTGTTAACTTTCAAGGATTTCAATAGTGACGTAATTTCATTGCTATTGATCTCGATGTGGTCAAGTCGCTGGTCTGTGACATATTCAAAGGGAGGGAGAGTAGGTATAGCTGTTGATGGAGATAGGGAGGACTGGGAACTAAAGAACTCACAAAGTGTGTTGACTTTTTCTACAGGATCGTTGACTAACCGGTCATTGACCATTAAACCAGGTATTTGGGGTTTCACCTTACTTCCAAGAATGCTCTTCATGAGAGACCAGTACGTGCGAGGGTCTATATCAGGATTGGATAGTTTCTTTTTCAGTTTTTCAGTATATCTCCACATCGCCATTCTTTTTGATCTGTTAGCCTCTTTACGCGCTAGATGAAATTCTAATTTGTGTTCGTCTCGAAGAGTACGTTTAAATTTTTTAAATGATCTGTCACGAATACGAAGTTTACGGCGAACGTCATTCGTCATCCAGGGTTTATCTCTTGGGCGGATGATAACTTCTTTGTTGGGGATGTGTTCCCTGCAGCATGAAAGAAATAGCATATTCCATACATAAATAGCATCATCAACATCGTCAAATATATCAATTACAATTTCCCATGGAATCATACACAAGGACGTGTTCAGTTTTTCTAGATCCGCGGATTTATAATCCCAGACATGACGTTTAAATGAAAGCGGTTTATCAACAGATAAAACATTAAGAGAACAGTATATGGTACAATGGTCGAGGTTAGCGAGAGGTGGTGCTACACCAAAATCCGTTATATAGCTGGGACTATCTGTTATAATGAGATCCAGTATGTTTGCCGTGTCATCGGTGTATCTAGTCGGTTCCTTTATTAGTTGGAACAGGTTATTTCCTTTCAATAAATTTACGAAGTCCATTTTTAATTCACTATTTGTATGGTACTCATTCCAGTCGGTACATCTGTCATTAAAGTCTCCCATGAAAAGTATCATATCAGGATTTGTAGAGAGCATGTTTCCGAGCACGTGTTGAAAATCAGAAAGGAATTCGTTTCGTTCTTCTGATAATTGATTCGGTGGTCGATAACCAATACCAACTTGGATTTTCTTTTTGTCTTCGTTAATTTCAATGCAAAGTACTTCCGATGATGTTTCGAATTGCTTTTTTCTGACAACATGCACGTCTTCGCGTATATAAACAGCTACCCCGCCACCACGAGATCCCCTATCTTTTCTTTCAATTAAATAATTCTCAATGCCAATGTCATCGTCTGTAATCGTATCGTCCAACCACGTTTCACTTATACAAATTATGTCGTAAGAATAATGCTTGATTAGAATTGTTTCAATTTCGTCAACTTTGAATCTGGATAGCTTATTATGATCGTCAAGTGCTGCTAGACTTCTAGCGTTTATATGACAGCATTTAAGTGGTTTGAATGGAGGAGGCGGGGGCCCGGGATTTGTATGAATATCACCACATCTCAGTAACAACAACTGGGTAAAAACAAAGCAGACGTGTTGATTAGCCACTGTACACAGTATACCTAATAAAAACAACTGGACGAAACCAATGCAATAACTGTGTAAAGAATACATTTCATTCAATAGTTTTAAGACATTTAATAGTTTGTTAACTCGTTTATGGTTCCTACAGTGGATTTTGTTCTGCCAGGCGCCTATTGCCACTCTGTACTGAGCTATATCGTTAACGGAATTTGACTGTAAACCATTTAAGGAAGCGCAAATGCTCACATCCAGACACTTTTAAATGAGTCTCCACCCTATTAGTGTTCAATAGTACATTTTCAAATAAAACAAAAAACAAAGTTTGTGTAGCAAAGAGTCGGTGATTGAAATACACATACGTGTGTGTAGAGTGCTATAATGTGGAAACAATATGTGAAATGTAAAGGAGTCATTTGAATTTATGTAGACGTAAGAATAATAAACAAAACAGTGATGCGAAGTTTATTATAGATCACACCATATTCTAGTAGGATATATATTGTAATTTCTCATAAACTATTGAATTGAATTTCACAGGTCATTTGGTTAATTTACTCACTGATATCGAAGGAGGTCATCCATGCAGGTAATTACAATGATCAATTCTTGACCGTTCGAGATAGATTTCACGAAAATCCGACCGTCTTTTGTCCATGTTCCTTGAAGCTTTTCTTCTTTCTTTAGTTTCCTGGCGGCTGCAAACAATCGAGCGCGGTCCGAAGTCAGGTCTTCATTTATATATACATTCTCAAGCTCTTTTGTTTCTCTCAGCTTTCTCCTGTTTGTAATCACCTTTTGTCTCCACCTATAAGACGTGAACTTCACGATAATTTGGCGTGTTCTTCCCTGTGTCGGTTTCCCGACCCTATGGCACCTGTCAATGTGGTCTAATGTCACGTCAGGAGACGCCGCCTGTACAACCTTCTCAACTTTGGAGTCGATGTTTTCGCCTTCCACCTCGGGTACCCCATTGATCCTGATTATATTTCTTCTGCTATATTGTTCGAGTTCGTCTGTTTTAAGTTGCAGTTCATAATATCTCACTTGACATTCTATCAACATATCTTACTTGCCAACACAATCATGGGAAGAAAACGTTACAAGTTTAGTAGGACATGCATGCAGGCAAAAATAAACTTTGATAAACATTATTACACGACTCCTGCTGTTCGGTCATATATACCTCCGATTCAGTATTACTTCATACTGCATTATCGCATTATACATGCGGCAAATGTAGAAAGTGAGGTATTCATTCAAAATAAATACTTTACGTATTCACCATCGTACATATAATTATAAAAAAGGCAAACATTATTCCCGCAAATTGTATACTTTCGCGATAATAATAAAAAATTTTAACTCCACCGGAAATGACCGCTGCCAGTTTTTCCCGTTTGAGGTCTGAGGACTGACCAGTTCCTGTTTTCTTCTCTTTCCTTGAGCTAGACCCTTTTGGTTTATATGATGCTTTATTGCATTTTGTGCATTGTAGGAGCGCATAAAGATAACTTCTTACTGCGTCTCCCACTTTTACATAATTTGAAATACACAGCATTCATTACAATCTTACATACATATTGAATACAACATGTGACGGCCGGAGAGAACAATATTGAAAAATAATTCAGGTAATTGGTGGAGAGGGAGGGGGGGAGTGCTCGGGATGACCATATGCGCGTCTACGACTAGAGATATGCATGTCGTTATTATGCTAATATCGATCGCTTAGGATTTGCTAGGGGTAGTTACTTTTTCTTTGTTGTTAGCTATGTGTATAATTATATTCTTATTCAAATCGATTTGTCGTTTTGACAAACTCACCTAAACATATCTGAGCTTCAATGTTTAAATTTGTACTTTTTTCATTGTTTCCAAATAGCAATGCCTGGGTTGATGGCATCAGATCGGTACCATATATTCTATTCATATTTTCCAGAAGGACAACTCTTTGATTTCTAAATAGGGGGCAGTGAAATAAGTAGTGGTCAACAGTTTCATCAGCATATCCACAGTTGCACTGAGACGTTTGTGAAATAAAGTTGTTGAACATATGTCGTTTTAGGTTACTACAACCATTTCGCAGACGACAGAGTATAACATTTTCTTTTCGACTGCATGCGTAAAACCAAGGCGGTGGCTTCGAGATTGGCCATATGTTCTGTAAATGACGTTTAAAAGCAACTAACGAAGGACAGTTTCTAACAGATTCTGGGAGGGTATTCCAGTCACGCACAGAAGAAGGGAAGAAAGATCTACGAAAGACTTCAGTACGACATCTGTACGATGTAAACTGGGTTGGATTGCGTAAGCTATAAGGGTTTCGCACATTAGTAGCAATAGGAAGATTATCCTCGAGAGAAGTAGTCATGCCATTAGATATTCGGTAAAACATAATCAGCCTGTGAATATAATGCCTTTGAAATAGTTTTTCAAAGCCTGCCTCAGTATAAAGTGCTTCAAGTCTAACACTTCTTGTCAAACCAGTAATAGTTCTCAGTGCCTCTTTTTGGATATTCTCCAGCCGATCAAGTTCATTTTGTGGCAAATTGTCCCAGACCACGTCGGCATATTCTAAGCTAGGTCTGATGAAACTTTTGTACATTATTTCGAGTGTTTTTCTGTCTAAAATGTATTTCAGCCCTTTAAAGATCGATAACTTTTGCTGTGCTTTGATAACAAGATCTTCGACATGGTCGTTCCATTTTCCTTTATTGTTGAACGTAACTCCAAGATGTTTATGATTCGAGGACAGGGTGATGGTTTTATTTTCAAAAGCGATAGGAAAAGACGATGGTTCACGACGCAGAGAAGCCAAAACGGCGACAGTTTTTGTTGCATTAAAATCGGCAAGCCATGTTCTCGCCCAGTTAGATATCAGGTCCAAGTCATGGTAGATTGAGACAGTCTGGTGGGTTAAGGTATCAGAGATGATGTATAGACAGGTATCGTCGGCAAACAATCGAATATTATTCAAAATATTACTGGGAAGATCATTGATAAATAACAGAAAGAGAAGCGGACCAAGGACAGAGCCCTGTGGTACTCCTGCGTGAAGTCTTAGTATCGTAGATTCCTTACCCTGCAATACTACCCGCTGGCAACGATTTTTCAAATAACTTACAAACCATTTCAGAAGGTTGCCAGAGATGCCATATTGTTGTAACTTAAACAGTAAGCCGCGATGCCACACACGATCAAAAGCCTTAGATATGTCGAAAAATAAAAACAGTACTTCTTTTTGTTCGTCTAGTGCCTTCGTTATATGAAAATGTAAATCGAGTAATAGTGTTATGGTTGAATTATTTGGAAGGAAGCCCGATTGATGTGACGTTATATCATGTCTAACGTAATTATACAGATACTTAAACACAACTCTTTCCATAACTTTACTCAAAGAACTTAGAAGCGATATTGGACGATAATTGGCCGCTAAGTGGCAGTCGCCTTTCTTGAACCATGGTGTTACATTGGCTACTTTCCATGCAGACGGGAATGATGCCGTTTTCAAAGAGTGATTGAAAAAGCGAGCCAGAATTGCTGATAGAACATGCCTAGATTCGTGAAGACATCTGGGACTTATTTTGTCAGGTCCAATGGCTTTGGATGTGTCCAGGTTAGAAAGTACGTCATATATGTCACTAGTGGTAACAAAAATGTTATCTAGTGATTTATCGGTAAACATTGACAATCGAGGCAACACCGCTGAAGAATCGTCAATTATGGTGATGTTAGAAAAATATGTGTTTAAAATTTCAGCCTTTTCGCAGCTCTCATAAGCAAAAGAATCATTTTCTCTTTTTAAAGGCGGTATATCATTGAGGTTGGAGTTACTATTTTTCAGAAAGGACTTGCTTAGCTTCCACCAATCTTTGGAACCATACTTACCGGATTGAATTTGTTCGGCTGTTTTTGACTTCAGATCGTTTTTGGCGGTATTAATTAACAAATTTACATGAATTCTCTGACTTTTGAATTTGAGAATATCAACTTCAAGATTAGTTCTCCTAGATTTTTTTAAAAGTTTATCTCGAATTCTCATTTCGTGTTTAATTTTATTTGATATCCATGGTTTATCGTTGGAATTTATGATAATGTTCTTCTGTGGGATGGAAGTTGTAGCTGCCACTGGTAGATTGTGAGTAATACACTGGCACCATATATTCACATCGTTTTCATTTAGATCGTCCCAGTTTGAGTTTGCTAGGATATTTCTAAATTTGTCCCAATCGGCCTGGTCATAATTCCATATTTGGCGTTGGTACGAGTTTTGCTTAGGGATTCGCGAATTTAAGATGGTGTAGGTCAGAGCATGATCACTGCAAAATGGTACTAAAACTCCACATTCACGTATTAGGTTAAGTCTGTTGCATATGACTGGGTCAAGAAGTGAATTCGAGACCGGTCGCGTGGCTTCTGTTATTAACTGATTAAGGCCCAGAGAATATATAATATTGCGTAAGTGATGTTTATTGGGATTTAACAGATCATCATTTATATCACCAGTGATTATGATGTTTTTGTCTGGATTAGAGTCAAGAACTGCTTCAATATTATCGGATAAAATGTGCCATTTATCAACTAACCTGTCCGGTGGGCGATAAATTACGCACAACAATGTCTTGGGTTTATCATGAATTTCGAGCCAAATCATCTCCAGTTCTCGGCTTTCATACTCGAATTTACGGGTGGCAACAATACTTTGTTTCACATAGATACAGACACCTCCCCAGGCGTGACAACGATCTCTACGATAAGGTTCGTGATAACCTGGGATTAATACTTTACTTGTAGATATATTTGCAGTGAGGTGACTCTCTGTAATAGCTATAATATCGTATTTACTTAAATTTGCTTCAATCAAGTTAAGTTTCCCAACAAGGCCGTTCACGTTAATGTGAGCAGTAGACATACTATGATCAGGGCCCGGATTTTGTTCAATATCATCAGACAGTATGAGAAAAAATGTAATCAGCAAAAAGCTGGTAACATTTTCGTTCCAAAGTTTAAAAACAAAAGACACTGAACATCCTACAAGGTGACGGAGAAAACCTAACGGTTTAGAAAAATTTACTTTTATGCGATAAGTATTTGTTTTAATAAAATAGAGACCAAATAGACCAATCGCCGCACGGTAACTGTCGACTGTCGTTACCCATTGTCGCGAACGAGCCAATCAAATTTGGGTGCGGCATAACAAAAATCGCAGATATGCGCATAGGACATCCCAAGTATTGTAAAGTACCAAAAATAATAAAACCAAATCTGTGAGAGATACATTTTGTGCGGTGCTAATTTAAAATAGCCCACAAACAATATCTATAACGAAAACAAGGAAGAGCTTGAGTACAGCATGCCACAGAGCAGCATACCTGGCCAATCAATGTGCTTGACGATGGTTGATAGTACAGACACAAAGGAATAGAAACATATAAACCATATACCTGTTGCCAGACAAGAGTATTCGCTATTAAGGTCGATAGCAGGTGTACATTTCATTTAATAATTCATATATATACGTGAGTATTCATGCCATATTTTAAGTATTTTTACATTGTAAATATAATAGCATGTGGTCAAATTAACCTGGAATCTGGAACAATATTTCATATGCGATGTTCGAGCATATGCAGCAATTCAAAATATATTATTGTCTGTAACGTATCGTAATATTCTTATATTCGGATCAAGCGTGAGGACAATATATGGACACGCGCTGTACTACTACTACAGGCGATACAGTGCGGATATCCATAATAATTCGATTTAACTGATGTGAGTTGACATGAAAAAGATCAGACATTTGAACAATATAGTTACCACATAAATGAGGATAGCTAATCAAATACAACAGCTTCAGTACATTTTACGGATTTAAATCGAAGTATAATCTAATTGGCCTGCCACGGTAATTGATCAGTTGGACTAGTACACGTTCGTGCCGTATTAAATAGACTACACATGGAAAGTTAATTGATGATGTTCTCGGTTCATTCATACTGATAGTTCTGGCCTTGTCCGAACAATTGAGGGTAACACAATTGACAGCACATGCCATGTACACTACTACCACAGTTAAAATTCTCTGCAAATCGTAGGCAGGTACGATGGTTGTATTTACAAACTAACAGCCATAATACAGATTTCATCACAGTAGACTTGTCACTGAGTAAGTGAAACAAAAGTCAGAACAAGAAAAAAAATGAAGAATAGCGTCTGTCATATATTCCTGTCGTGTTACACTGTTACACAGGCTGTGCGATAAACTGCGTTTCCAGTTCAAGTGTTTCAGTTATTTTGTCTGATATATTCATGTCGTATTGCACTCTAAGTGTTAGGCGGACTGTTTGATAGACAGCGTTCATTGTTCGACATTGTCAGTTTCGCGGGTTTGCTGGACACCGATTTGTGAAATTGAACATTGAAAAAAACCCCAGCTGATTGATAAACACCTTTTCATGGTTTGATTACGAGAACAAGACGAAGGGATTTTTCCAATTGAATAAAGTCATTTTCAGATTTTATTTTGGTGATTTTCTCGGCAACGATTTGGTGTAAGACTCACGAAATATAATTGATAAAGGATCTGCTGCAAGTTGTATTGTCAGTCTCTTGTCTGGGATATTACCTTTTCAATGGGAGGTCTTACACCAAAGCCTAGCCATTTTCTCGTCCTCCCCGAGGTGTTTTACGAAAATAGTACCATCTCTGGTCCAGGTATCACTGATTTTTTTTATCCCTCTTCAGATCTCGGGCTTTGCCTGCTAATATGGCTCTCTGTTTGGATAAATGTTCGTTGATGTAAATAGGTAGGGCTCTCTCGGGTTGGCTGTTTCTCAGACTTTTTTTGTTTGTAAGGAATGCTTTCCGCGCATTATACGTAGTAAACTTGCATATAATGACGCGCGGGATAGAATCACCTTGTGCCCTGTGTGATCTGTCAATGTTACAGGAATTGATTGGGCATTTCATTTGCTTTGCTAATTCGAGGACGATATTGTCAGTATTTTCCGAGGGTGATTCTTCAACTCCGCAGATTCTGACCGTATTTCGTCGGCTGTATTGATTGTTGTCGTCAACCATATTTCGGTGGACCCTCCATGCCCCCAGTTCCCAAAATATTGGAGATTCATAATAAGTTTCTCACCCTACTCTTGCAACAGTATATATTCTTGCCCCTTATCTTGGAGCAGTGTTTTAGTCCAAATGATAACTGTCGAAAGTAAATTTCCTGCCCCTCCCCTCCCAGTGTTTGAATAAATTTCCCGCAGTTACTGTTGCAATGTTTGAGTCCGAAGGAAAACATTGGTCCTGATCGACAATGACGGTCGACAATACATTTCTTGCCCTCACTCTCGCAGTGTTTTAGTCGAAACGAAAGCCTTGGTCCTGGTTGACGATGACAGTCAACAAAAAAATTCTTGCCCCTACTCTCGCAGTGTTTGAATAAATTTCCCGCCCCTACTCTCGCAGTGTTCGAGTCGGAAGGAAAACATTGGTCCTGGTCGACAATGACGGTCGACAATAAATTTCTTGCCCTCATTCTCGCAGTGTTAATAAATTTCCCGCCACTTCTCTCCCAGTGTTCGAATAAATTTTCCGCCTTTGCTCTCGCATTGTTGAAAACCTTGGTCCTGGTCGACAATAAATTTCTTGCCCCTTCTCTCGCAGTGTTTGAGTCCGAGCAGAAAACATTGGTCGTGGATGACAATGACGGTTGATAATACATTTCCCGCCCTTACTCTCGCAGTGTTTAAGTCCGAGCAGAAAACATTGGTGCTGGTTGACAATGACGGTCGACAAAACATTTCCCGCCACTTCCCAAGCAGTGTTTGAATAAATTTCCCGCCCTTAATTATTCTCGCAGTGTTTAAGTCCGAGCAGAAAACATTGGTCCTGGATGACAATGACGGTCGACAATAAATTTCCCGCCCTTACTCTCCCAGTGTTTGTGCATGTCCGAGGAAAAAACCTTGGTCCTGGTCGACAGTGAAGGTGGACAATACATTTCTTGCCCCTATTCTCGCAGTGTTTGAATAAATTTCCCGCCCTTAATTACTCTCGCAGTGTTTAAGTCCGAGCAGAAAACATTGGTCGTGGATGACAATGACGGTCGACAATAAATTTCTTGCCCCTACTCTCACAGTGTTTGAATAAATTTCCCGACACTACTCTCGCAGTGTTTGAGTCGGAAGAAAAACATTGGTCCTGGTCGACAATAAATTTCTGGCCCTCATTCTTGAAGTGTTAATAAATTTCCCGCCACTTCTCTCGCAGTGTTCGAACCTTAGTCCTGGTCGACAATGACGGTCGACAATAAATTTCTTGCCCCTTCTCTCGCAGTGTTTATCTCGGCGTCCTTGTCTGCCACCGATTGCCATAGTTGTTCTATAGTTTCTTCCATCGCATTTAGGCGGGGATTAATTGTAGTTTCAACGGATTTAGTCACCGTTTCGGTGAGATTTTCTGTTATTGCCTTGATGACGTCGGGATTTTTTAGAGCAGCAATTAGTTGTAGGGATAGATCACCTACCTGTGAGTGTGCCATGTCAAAATTACCGTCTGGGCCCTCAGAGTCCAAATCAGAGAATGGTTCCAATTGCGAGTCTTGACGAGACTTTTTAGGGCTTGGATTTAACGACGAACTACTAGATGTACTTGACCCTCGCCTCCTTTTATCGTTGTCCCGGTAATCCATTCACATGAACAGTGTTCAGCAAAAAATTCAGAAATTCAATATGGCTGCAGGCTAGTTTTTCACATCCACAATATGTCAATAAATATCCGTCAACATCTGCCTTTTAGTGCACTGAATTTCTCCATCAATTCATAAAATCATTAGCAGCAACACTAAGGTATAGAAAAATACACTATTTCAGCCACGAATTGAATAAATAGCACATTTTTGGCCAGGCCACTCAGAGCTCTTATAAAGTGGCTAC
>JAVTVY010002102.1:0-35863 GCA_036873755.1 Hanleya hanleyi
GTTATCGGCTACCTTTGTGACATAAAAAGGGCCGGACCATTTTGAATGCAGCTTACTGGACAACCCTTTAGGAACTTTTGGGGTGTGCAACAGTACCTTATCTCCAACCTTGTAAGAAGGCGTGGCTGTATGCCGATCATAGATAATTTTCTGCTTTTCTTGCGCCTCTTTGATGTTGCTGGTAGTGATTTCGTTCGTGAGTTTCAGTGTGTGTAAAAAGTCATCAAGATGCTGTTTGACGTCTTTTCTAACCGACTCTTTGGGAAGTAATGCAGTGTCAATTGGCAAGCGCATTTGCCGGCCAAACACAAGCTGATATGGCGAGTATTGTGAGCTGCTTACAGATGGCGACATGCGTAAGGCCATCATGATACCTGGCAGATACTTAGGCCAGTCTGTTTGCAGGGGCAGGCAATATGCACGCAAGGATTGTGCAATGGTGCTATTAAATCTTTCACACGTTGAGTTAGTTTGAGGATGATAAGCACTGGTATGGTGCCTCGTGATGTCAAACAAAGCACATAGAGCAGACACCAACTTAGACATAAAGTTGGCGCCTCGATCGGAGACCAATGTGTCAGGAGCTCCATAACGTGCGAAGATTTCTCTGAACAACACTTGGGCTATTTCTGATGCTTCCTGCGTCTTTAAAGGGAATGCCTCTGGCCACTTTGAATAGCTGTCAGCCACCAAAAGAACGTATTTGTAGCCCTCATCAGTGTGCGCTAGTTCAAGAATGTCCATATGCCAGCGTGAGAAAGTTGTAGCGATGGGCATAGGCGTCAACGGAGGTTTTGGGGCATGAAAAGCCCGCTTTGACCGTTGACACGGGTCGCAGGATTGTACGTGGTCATGGACATCAGCGTACATACGAGGCCAGTAATACTTGCACCTAAGCGATCCGACCTAAGCGATGTGGGGACAGCAAGCTGACGGACGTGCTGCTGCAGCTGTTTTGAGCCACGTGACCTAGGGTAGAAGAGATGGTACAAAACACCATTCAAGATAACATATTGGGAAGACTCCGCCGCAAGTGTCAGGTTCTTTTTGTGATCATCCTGAGCAAGGCCGTTAACTAGGTAGTCGAGAAACGGTCGTAACACTGGACAATCCCACTGCAACTTTCTGACTTCCGACAAGTTAATGTCGTCCAGCGCAGGGCGTTTCTCCGGACTGAGGTCATCCGCCTGTGGAACGGAATCACTTGGGGAGGCTAATAGTGCATTTACACTACAAGAGTTATCGCCCTTGATGCGAGTTGGGCATGTGGAATATTCAAAGTCAACTTGGATTGAACTGGCGTCTAGCGGAATCTCAGTTTCAGAATGAGAGACCACGGATGGTGAGATGATAGAAGATACAATGGGCGCAGAAGAGGATGAAGCGGATGGATATGGTCTACGTGAGAGTGCGTCTGCGTTCTGATTTTTAACTCCTGGCTTATGAATGATGGTGAAGTTGTACCCTTGGAGATGGAGAGACCAACGACCTAGCCTACCCGAGGCATCCTTTATTGAATGTAACCATTTCAGAGAAATATTATCAGTGTATACTGTGAAGTGACTATTGGCTAGATAAGGATGATAGGTTTTCACGCCTTCAAATAAAGCAAGGCCCTCACGTTCTGTAATATTCCATCTAGTTTCGGCACCCCGCAGCGCTCTGCCACCATAGGCTATGACCGCCTCTCTGCCCTCACTATCCAATTGACCCAGGATGTATCCTATAGCGGCATTAGAAGCATCTGTTGTCAGAATGAATTCCTTCTGTGTGTCAGGAAATGCTAATATTGGCGTGGTCGTCAGTGCGGGTTTGAGCGCCTGAAAGGCGTCTTCACAAGCTGGAGACCAGGTGAAGTCTGCATCTTTCTCAGTAAGCTTATTCAGTGGACGAGCAATGGCGCTGAAGCCTTTGACAAAGCGACGGTAATAATTACATAGCCCCAAGAAACTACGGACTTCTGTAGGATTAGTTGGAACTGGAAAGCTTTTGACAACGTCAATTTTTGACGGATTGACCTCGACGCCATTTTTGGAAAATTTGTGTCCCAAATAATCCACTTTGGGGAGTGCAAATTGACACTTCGAAGGCTTCAGCGTTAGCTTGGCTTCCCGCAGCCGATCAAAGACCTGCTGGAGGTGAACGAGGTGAGTATCAAAGTCAGGACTGAAGATCATGACGTCATCGATGTACACTAACGTCGAGCGCCAGTTGAGACCTCTTAAAACGTTTGACATTACCATCTGGAAGCTCATGGGTGCGTTCATTAAACCGAACGGTAGACGCTTAAACTGGTATACACCGTCATGCGTAATAAAAGCTGTTTTATGCTTTGTTTGAGGGTGAAGAGGAATTTGCCAGAAACCAGAAGCAAGGTCAAGGACGGTAAAAATAGAGGCCTTTGATTCGCCAAGACTGTCAAAGACATCTTCAAGACGTGGTAAAGGAAAGGTTATGGGGACCGTGACCGCATTTAGGCGGCGGTAATCAATGGCAAACCGGAAGTCACCCGTTTTCTTCTTAACGAGTACAACTGGGCTTGTCCACGCCGAATCAGAAGGTTCAATGATGTCATTAGCCTCCATCTCGGCTGTTTGTCTGGAAATTTCCGCCTTTCCCTCTGGTGTCGTGCGATAGTGACGCTGACGTTGAGGAACGGCGTCGCCAGTGTCAATATGATGATAATGAACGTCAGTGACGCCCAACTCAGTCATGTCTGCAGCAAAGACGTTCCTATTCTTCCCAATAAGTTCAAATAGCCTACTCTTTTGTTCCACTGTTATGTCTGAATCGTCAAGTGAAAAACCTAACTGCTTAGCTATCTGAGCATAATCAATACCAGGTGGAAGAGTGGCTGCAGAAGCTACATGTTCAGGGGACTCACAGGACGCTGATACGTCCGGCGGATCGTCTGAAAGAGGGCTTATACTGTGTTCAACAACGTCAAAAAGTTTCCCTACCACCTGTGAGCATTTGAGCTTTATAGGAACATTTAAAGGATTCATCAGGCGGAAATGAGCCTTACCAGCTTGGCAAGTAACTAGCGTGTGGGCGCCTTGTAAGGGAAATGGCAGAGTATTGACAGGTTCTAAAAGTGCAACACAGTTATGTGGGACCTTGGACAGTCGAACAGGAAAGACAACCTCCGTTTGCGGGGGAATTTCCACATCATGTGCTGATCTGGCTAAACCAACATTGAAAGAGGGTAACTCAACACACTGGATGGCAGTCTTACCATTTGAAGCGTAAGCTGCTGGTTTGCGACATCAATACTGCCTTGATGGGTTGTAAGGAAATCCATACCCAATATAACTGAAAAATGAAGCCTATCAAAAATATGGAATGTCTGTTGACAAGATTCCTCGCCTATGTTGAAAGACAGTGTGACTTTGCCCTTGATGTGATGAGTTTCGCCGCCTATTCCCAAAATGGTAGAGTGTTGAGGTGGCTGAATAATGCATAACTTTGAAGGTATTTTATCCAAAAACGACTTCGAAATACATGAAACAGAGGCCCCAGTATCCACTAAAGAATTCACAGATAGTTGGCCCACAGAAAACTTTACCAAATTTGTGTTCATAGGAGCCACCAATGAAATACAGGGAATAGCATGAGGAGGGTTGTCGTCAGGTGTAGATGTGGGAACAGTGGAGTTTTGTTGTATTTTTGGCCTTTCTGAAGAGGTCCCGTTAATTCTCTTGAAAGGCAGTGTATGCTAGAATTGGGACTGCGGAGATCGCCTAGATTTGCGACAAACTGAGGCAAAATGCCCAGGGGTGTGACAAAGATGACATGTACTATTTAGTGCTTTGCAGAATCGGAAAAAGCGTTCATGGGTATACTGACCACAGCCATCACACTGAGGAGTGGAATTCCGGAAACCATTGTTGGACTGTGACGTGCTGTTGAACCTAGCAGGTGGTCCCCTAGACTGATTCGATGTGCCCTGAAAATTGTGGTAATTGTTGCGACGTTGGCTCGGAAAGTTTTGTCGACCCCTAGAATTCTGATAATTATGATGCTGACCATTGTATTGGTACTGGCGGGAATTGTTAAAATCCTGGGGCGTAGCAAAACGCGGTGAATAGCTCAGAGGATTTTGAGCAGGATGAGGGAATTGATGCTGATAATAACCCGAATTTTGAGAAAAAAAATTATCATGGAATGGAGTTTGCCCGTGGTTTGGATAATTTGGATAGGATGTAGGTTTTATACCCATGTTCACTGTTTCGGTTTTCACCTCTGCCAATGAAGATTTGAGATCTTTTAATTCGATAGTCAAGTGCTGTAAGGCAGCAGCTATCGGCTCTGACAGGCTAGCTGTGTCTGCAGATGCCTCTACGGAAGTCTGACCAACAATGGCCGCCTCGATTAATTTATCCAGATTCTCAGGGTCTCTCTGAATTACATATGCACGAACAGCCGGGAGTAAGCCCAACATAATAGCACTAAATATCTGCCTATCCGGTAAAGAAACCAAGCGAGCTTCATTGCGAACCGAACTAATAAAATCTCTAATGGGTTCATCAGGTTTTTGTTTCCATCTGAAAATATCAGCAGTTTTGTTCCATTGGAGATGGATAGGAAGGGCGAATTCTTTGCGCAAAGCAGCGTACAAAGCAGTAACATCTTTTGTTTCGTCACCTAAGTTTTTGTACCATTGCAGAGCACCTTTTTCTAAAAATAAGGGAAGGTAGGATAATATTTGATGATCCTTCAAACTTTTGAATTTGCAAACATGTTCAAACCTTTCAAGCCAAGTGTCTATGTCGGATGTACCGTCATATGCAGGAACTGCATTTAAATCCAAAGAAAAGCTCATTGTGGACAAAAAGGGCCTACCTTCAACGTCTTGAGTGGCTTGATCCAAAGATTGCGGCGGTGGTTGTTGTGGTTGCTGTTGTTCGTCTTGCTGTTGTTGTGGTTGCTGTTGCTGTTGTTGCCGGTTGGACTCTTTGTTGATTCCTGGGGTGAAGGGCTTGCCAGGTGTCCGTTGGGAATGTTTCACGGGAGTCCGAGAGCTGTTTGCTGGGAGCGTTATATGTTGATCTGGTCGTGAAGATGTGGATCGGGTTATCGGTCGTCCACCAGGGCCAGACATCTACTGCTTGCATATGAGAGGCAGGGATCTATGGGTTCTCACACCAAGTTGTAATCGAGCTTCGATCACATTAATTAATCTGCTGTTTCACTATATAGAGGGCGCTCATAAGGGAAGATAATTTGTGGTGATACTTTGTAGAGGGCGCTCGATGAAGGGGAGGTAACCTGTGGGTGAAAGGTCATAAGACTGAAATCCAAGGCCAATGTAACGTCATGCCAAGTCGATTTATTAACTGCAGATGGAGTGACTTTCCATTGCAAAACAGCCCGTTAAATATTTTACAATCTTGCCGCCAAAATCTGACCGACAAATCAAAACTGAACAATTTTACTGGGCGTGTCCGTATATTGACGTATGACCAATGGGCTGGAATTTTACATCCGAACTTGGCACGGTTACATCTGACCTTGACTCCCAGGTGTCACCCTAATGCACACCACAGGTATATTTTGGGAACAAGGCTGTCGCCTTCCTGAGTCGTATAGTTAATCCACGACTGGTCCGGTAATGGAGTTTTTATTGTGCACTTTCGGCTTCCTGCTGCCCGACCGTAATTAAAAATTCAGACACTAAAGAACTGTGCTCAACTGCCATAGATTGCATCTGTCGGTCGTAACTTAACCATGAGACATATCCAAAATAAAACCTGAACGTAAATTAAACACCTTAACTTAAATCTTTATCCAAAGTTATAGTTTATAAATTTTATACATATAACCGATCAAAACCATAATTTAGCTTTGACTTATCATCAAAGCTAAAGTGTATTAATATTATTTAATTTTAAGACCGTTTTTAGTTTTGTTCGAAAGATGATGTGATTTAGCCGATCGCTTTCATAATACTATCAGCGCAATGTTTTCAATGTTTTCTAAATTGTAACGTAATTGGCTATGTACATTAATAGTGACGAATTAATATGAATAATATCAATATAGATTCTTGTTGTAGGAAACCGCTATTACAATGTCCTGGAACAGCTGTTTGCGCATTTCGCAAGGCCTCTGTAGGTGGTAGCCCCATATCCTCTTCCAAGTGATGCATAATCTTCATGATGGTACCCTTTCATTTCAAGCGTCAGCACCCTATACTGTTCATAGATCGCCATGGTTTTTTCCTGATTTTGGGGCGCATCTTAGTGTACGCCTCTTGTAAGTTATCTTGGCCGGCATCGTCGATCACCTCATCATGAGTATTACTGGCCTCATGCACAATACCATCCTAAAAGGTAGGTTCTTCGTCACTCAGGTTTCCATGTGATGTAACCTGATTATCTGAGGTCAAGCTCTCTGTATCAGCGAGACTCTCAGTAGTCTTTGCATCGGTATCAGTCGGTGAACTCAGCAGTCTCGGTATCAGTACCTGCCTCAGTCATCTCCTCGGTGTCTATATGTAAAGGTTGTTAATGTCGCATCAAATTGGCATGTATTGTGAACGTGCATTCGCACTCAGAACATGTATAAACCATGTTGACGGTTGAACGCCGACTGTGCCACTCTGATTTTTGATTGAAAATGCAGTTTACGGGCCGCTTCCCGTACGGATTTCGCAGCCCATCAACTCAATGTTTTATTTTAATTATACGTTACATTTCTTAGTTTGTTAAAGATGTTTACAAGCGCTGTATTATCAAATAAACAAACAAATAAGCAAATAAATATATAAATAAATAAATAAGTAAATAATAATAAAACTGTGCCACTCTGTCGGTTAGGGCTGCTTTTATAGTTGATGGACGTTACCGAGCATTGTGTCAGCGCCATATCTTTTAGCTCCTGGGGCTCCAACAGTTATATCAGTTGGAGGCTAGGATGTAATTATCCGTCTCCAGCTGCGTCTCCATAAATGTTTGAAATACCTCATGCAGGGTCAGCAGATTCTGGCCACGGGTAGTTGTGTTATCTATAGGTAGTATTTGTTTCTTATGCAGCAGAAGACATACCTGGGTCATCCATTGGATGTCATTCATGAGCGTGACTAGATTGCAACGCATGCGTTGGTTCTGAACAGCCGCCATGTTCTCAGTTTGAGCTGCGTTTTTTTATGTACATATTTTTTTCTTCTTCATATTTTTAATGTTATTGGCTCCATTGTAAAACAGTTGATATAATTGACATGGATTCCTAATAAAACTGATACTGAAAACTGTGTTCGTTGAACTTGTACGTTATCTGGACTCTTTGAGATGGCTTCGGTCTACACGATTTTTGTATAAAATGTCTACGTAGATTAAATGGAGTGGAATGACTTAGAATACCTGGCATACGTAAACCATGGCTAGTCTCTCGTCTCCACGGACACCCGTAGTATAATGAAGCATCACAAGTATAGGTCTTGTTTATATGCAAGCGCTCGGAACTGGGAGATCAGATAGATAATGGCTCGGAGCTCTTAGAGTACGAAGTTCTTGGAGCTCTGCCGCCCAAATTGCCCTTTCTCTACTACTCCGCGACTGTGCATGCGCAGATCGATAGACCGTTTACAAAAAAACCCGTCGGACTCTACCCCATGACAACTTCAAGACGACACCGCACACAGCCCATTTTAACCATGGATGGTCCGCCGGTACCTCAAATGCGCCTCTACGCACTTCTGAAACTACTCTTTTTCTGTACTAATTATGACGTCACAGATAACGTCAGTTTCGAACAAAATCACAACTCCAGACCGAGTCTACCCCACACGGCCCAGATGGACCACGGCTTGTCCACCTCTATTCCAAAACGTCCACTCGCTGAATGGCCTTTTTCTACTACGACCAGACTGCGCATGCGGAATTGCCACAAAATCTCACCAGCTTGACTCTCCCCTACGAGCGCTTTAAAATGACACCTCACACGACCCATTTGGACCACGGATGGTTCACCCAGATGCTCTTTTTCTACTACTTTCCGACTGCGCAAGCGCACGAGGTATGATAGCTGCTTTCATACCTGAGCGCAGATTGACGCCATTTCTCTACTACAAGAGTGCTTCAATACAACCCACAACATTTCTCCATCGTTTCTCGCGGTTGGAGCCGTAATATTACATTGTTGCGAATCACCAGTTTGTATACTTATCTGCGACATTTGATCACTTTTAGGATTCGTGGGATTGGAGGCGTGTGTATCGTCTTCTTCATGTGGCTGTCATTCAATGGAACTGATTGATTTTAATTTTCTGTGTATTACCGGTATAATTTTGATTTATTTAGAATATTTAAAGGGTCGATCTTGTTTTCACGTGGGGAGCCGGGGTAGCGAGGAAGGGATAGATTTTGTAGTATAAAATTGTTATATTGGTCAGTTGATGTTCCAAATATGGCATTTTTGTATTTATTATTATTTTTTTTCTCAAAGAGAACCCCATCATCCCCAGAAGTGGAGCCTGTCCACGGGGTACTGTATAATTTTCGGCGAAAAAAAAGCAAACTAAAAAACAGAATAAATGCCCAGTGGTTTGTCTAGGGCTAAAAAAATCATAACAATGGGATTTCCGGTTAATAGCCCTTCAAAATGGCTATTCTAGTAGCAAACATTCTGGGCTTTTTAACTTGCTAATGTATTCCTTACGTGCTAATAAATATATGACAAGCTTCAATGTTGCATGCACAGAATCAATTAACTCAGAAACTCTAGCTGCATGTGATAGGTGAATATGAATGCTAGACACTTCCCCCCCAAACCATTTCCCCCCCCCCGACATATCCCCCCCACTAATTAATCACTGAACATTAGTGAATAGTCCTACAGCTTTACCTTTGAAAACAAATTGCTTCACAACATGACTCGCATGTAATATGTAACATGCAATAAAATAACAAATTATTTGTCATACAATAAATTGAAGGTTCCTATTATTTGACAAGTAATGCTGGGTATGCATATGTGTACCATGTAGTATATCATATTTTTTATGGGGGGAAATGGCGAAAGTGGGGGGAAGTGACTCAAAATTTGGGGGGGGGAAATGTTTTTTGGGGGGGGGGAAGTGACTGGGGGGAAATGGTTTGGGGGGGGGGGAAGTGTCCTGCACCCGTGAATATAGGGCGAGGGTCGTGGCTGACCTATCACATCAGCAACAGCAACCAAAAACATAGACTCCTTAGCCGTTATTTTCGGGCTAAGAATATATAACCGAAAAATTCTTGTTTATCTACATTACTTTTATTCCAATTTACCTAGGTAATATTTTAACGGGTATTTCGAGGTTAGGATCATAACATACAGCCCAGTTGGCCTATAATTTTCTGTCAAACATATCAGAAAGGGAATATCATACGGATTGACCCGTGATCTGGTGATCACTGAGGTTTTTCTTTTTAAAGAGTGAGTCCAATTGCAAATTTTGCTTCTTAGGTTTATTTAGTCATATTTTTCTTGGGTCTAACTGTAAAATTTGTCCAATCCGATTCGAGTTGCGTTAGCCGCGCGAATGCAATGTGAACACGTGCTCGAACTCAGTCGAAGTTGTGTTTGCCGTTTCGAGTTGACGTTTTCAGTCCGGTATATGACCGCGTAATGGAATCAAAGTGTTCAGAATTTTGTGTTAGTAATGTAGTGAACATTCCAGTAATTTGTCAGAGCTTCTGGGTAGCTAGGTAGAACTAGTAAACGGGCGAGGGTCAAGGTCGCTTATAATACATGTGGGATTGTGGGCCTACCAGCCACCAAACTGGAAATTTTATATGATGTTTGCCTAATTGACGATTACAATCAATCAATCATCGTACAACCCAGTTTACAAAGTATGATTGACAAAGAAACAGTCAACAGGAATTAAAGTTTAACAATACAGATTAGTATCTATGCTCATAAACAGCTTGTATCACTGACGTCCCTACTGTCCTTGTTCCCAGGAGAGTAGGGACGTTAGTGACGCAAGCTGTTTATGAGCGTAATTAGGTTCTAGTTGCAGTAGGGCCATACAGTACCTGTTGTCTCACGGACGTGCATTTATCAGACGTACATTGATAGAACAGTGTACAAGGGTATCTCAGTACGAAGTTGTTATTTATCAGTGAACCAGTTTGAAATTGAATAGTCATACCTGGATACCGGTACCGGTACCTTTAATTTAAGCATGAATTCCAAGACTTTTAAGCTCTTCCTGACTTGAAACTAGTCAGTGTCACTTCTTCCGCTATCGGAGTTACCACCCTTCCTTGTACAAGTATTGAGTCCTTTGTTTGCTCCCAATATTTTTCAAGTCTGTTTTTGAAAATATTCACTGATGGCGCTGTGACAACACTCTCTGGTTACTCATTCCAATTTTTGGTTACCCTCCGCCCTCCGGGCAAAGGAGTTTCCTCGAATGTCACTATGTCAATATCATTCAGGATTTTACTTACCCCAATCATGTCTCCATGTGCTCAACGGTGATCCAGTGTAGTAGCTTTAGAAAAATGCAAAAAAGACGGTATCATAGGGCAGCGGGTCTGATGTGACATCACAGTCAAAGAAAGACAAGCCACATGTGGTGTTTTGTAAATCCGAATTCAGCTGGGCTCAGGTTATCAACATTTTAAAAGCCTCTTTAGCAGGCAAAATACTTCAAATTCAACCAAGCAAAGTAGATAGATATTTCTATCATTATTCAACCTATACAAAGTATGCAAAGGATAATCTGAAACCCTTTGCATTTCACCTTCAAATAAAACTGAGCTTATAAATCATCTTTTGTTTAATAATAATGAATTTGTATTTTGTTTTTAGATATACAAATAGATGAAGCTACTAGTACAACAATAACATGGGAGATGGACATGGTGGAAGTTTTTTTGTGGCCATGATGGTAAGAACATAATGATGAAGATAAGTTTGATTGCAGGGAATTCTACTTTCATAGACCTATAATGGCTCTGACAATATTTGTCAAAAGGAATACTCATTGGTTTATTCAGTCACCACTGGTGGTACAGCTTGGTTCCTAATCGTCTATTTTGCATGGTTGTCAATCAATTTTGTGTAAAATAAGTACCAAACCGCAGACAGTCTTGTTTGGATCATCTGGTCATTTGAGGTATTTTTTCTGTACAATTTGGGGAATGAGTGCATGGTCTCCTATGACAATTTTACAAAAAGAAGTTCAGGTTTTCTTACCTGATTTTCTAAGAGAGTGTCCAACATGTGTATAAATGATGTCATGTGATCCTGTCATGCTCTCTTGTGCCTTTTGGGATGGTACATTATATATACCTCCTGATTTGGGCTCTTTGAGAGGTAATATACGTTATCCTTCTGGACATGGTCCATTGTCTTCAATGTAGGCCAGTTTCAACTAGAAATGCCTATGAGAGTAAGCTTACTGTACAATTTATCTAAATGTCAAATTATTAACCCATGAAAACTGTTGATTAATTCACAGGCCGGTGCGATGGCTGGCACGTCTGTTGACGTTACCTTGTTCCCACTTGACACCGTCAAAACCAGACTACAAAGTCTACAAGGTTTCCAGAAAGCTGGTGGTTTTAGAGGGATCTATTCAGGTTTAGCATCAGCGGCCTTAGGCTCCGCTCCAACAGGTATTGTATAATACAGTGAAACCTGTGTATACCGACCATGCTTGGGACCAGACTATAGTGTCTGTCTTGACAGGGTTCTGCTTTATCAAGGTTCAAAATACTCCAAATATTTTAGGTTAGTCGCTTTACCCAGGTGTTGATATTCACAGGTTTCACTGTACACTCAAACATGTTAGGTTGGCTGAACATAGGTGTTTTATAGTATTGGCATGAACCTCTTTAAGTAGTACTTACATGATTTTAAATAGGTTGCTATTACAAAGGTTATATCTGATAAAGAATATTTACCGACTATTTTACTTAATGGTGATAAGCTATTATTTTTTTTACAATTCGAAATCCCTCAAATAATGAGAGAAACATGTTGTGGATATCAAACATTTATTACATTTGTTTTACAGCTGCTCTGTTTTTCTGTATGTACGAGTTGGTGAAATCTGTGGTCCACACAGGTCTGGGGGAGAGCTGGGCTCCTGTATCACATATGACTGGGGCCTCAGTAGGTGAAGTGGTAAGAACATTATAGTAAAGATAATATATAACAGTTGAGTGGACTAGTAGGAGGTATGTTTGTCCCCTGATGCCCATGGACAAGAGGGGGACAAAAGTATTGGGTCCATTCGTGTGTGCATGCTACATGTACCATGCATCTGTGCATCGACTTTGTTTCCAGACAATAACTGCTGAAAAATTGAATGGATATTTCCAAATTTGGTATGTGGGTACCTTGCCTCAAGATCTCCCTTGAGCTTGTTTTTCATGCTGAGTCGCATATAGGCAGCACCATGCATCTGGGGGTCATGTAAGAATTATTGTTTCCAGACACAATGGATTCAATCTAAATTTGGTAGGTGGGTACCTTGCATAAAATGTGGGAACCTTGTCCCAAGATCTCGCTTGAGATTGTATTTCATGCCAATCTTCATATAGGTGATGCCACATGGGGGCCAAGTTCATTTTCAAACAACAACTTCTGGAAAATTGAACATATTTTTTCCATATTTGGTATGTGGGTACCCTGCTTCAAGATCTCACTTAGGGTTGTTTTTCATAGTGATCCACCTATATGTGATCATAATTTAATTTCAGGACAAATTTAGTATGTGAGTACATTGCCATTGGTTCTCGTTTAAGATTGCTTTTCATGCCAGGGACTGAATGTTGCGCTTCCACGCCAAATCAGTTCTTTCAATATCTGGGGACTTCAACTGCTTGGGTTGCCATTAGACATGTTAGATACTAGTTATGTAATGCTGGGATTTAAAATTGTTGCAAAGTGCACTGCGTTCCATGAATATGACAAGCTTCACATCAGTATGAGTTAGGAACACTTCACCGATTCTTAGTCCAGACCGCTTTGAAGAGCTTATCCGACAAATCCAGAGGTGTCCATTTGAAAGACAGACAATGCCTTATAGGATGTTAGGAAAGGAAGATTAATTCTCATGTGGCCTAATCTGGGAGAAGGGGTTCATTATTTCAAAATTAGAGAGGGTCGTTCTTACGAATCAGTGGCGAGAACTCAGAGAATCCTGTCAATAGTTTGTTTGCTCCATGAAGACATTCTGCTACTATTATTGGATAGAGGATTAGGAGTATTTTTATTGTTTTAAGTAGTGCTACTTCCAACACTATCCCCCCAAAAAACTTTATTGTGAACCACTAGTTTTTAAAATTGCTGGATACTGTGTCCTTGTGCAGCCCTGGCTGTAGAAAATTATCTTTGAAATTGATAATTTAAACATTTACAATTACAGGCAGCTTGTCTGGTACGAGTTCCTGTGGAAGTTGTGAAACAGAGAACACAGGCATCACCTGGTGCCACCTCATTCAACACTCTAAGGAGAGCCATCGCCAGTGAGGTATCACTATCTTTATTTTATTTCCTCCCCTTCAATTGTACATTAATGAGCATCTCTTCAGAATATATAGGGTTATGGTTGGGGTAGGCCTCTCATGGTTTGGGATCTGATGCATCTGGATATTCGGCACACATAATTCCTGATTTTCTTTTTTTTAAAATTTAAACTGACCATAAATGTAGGTTCTATAGTTCTATAAAACTACATTATATAATATATTCCTCACTTATGTTTTTTCTTGTAGGGATTTAAAGGACTGTACAGGGGATATTCAAGCACTGTCATCAGGGAGGTGCCATTCTCCTTTCTACAGTTTCCCATGTGGGAATATTTAAAGGTAAGTTATTTCAGGTTGGGGGTGATGATAAATTCCCATAGTGATTGCTGCAGAAAATTATTCTTGGTCACAATTAACTATTTGAACAAAATTTTATTATTTTCACCTGCAGGAAAACAAGACATTTCTGAAGGAAATTGAAAGAAAATTGCTCTTCGACAAAAACAAGGCCTTTTTTTCTTTGTTTCTGGTCAGTGGGTGCACCATTCTGAATCATGTTTATCGACAATATTTTTTGGTTTTCCTCCTGACCAGGGCAAGAATAGCAAACCTTTTGTCTATAATGTGACCGTAAGTGTTAGAAAAGTCTGTTGGCTGTTTGACATAAAAATATGCAGCTCTCTTTAAGAACACATGTATAAAACATCTGTAAAGTTTCGAGATGTTTGCTGAATCATAACTCAAGTTACTAACTGGATAATGTTAGATTCAGTTTCGGGGTACTGTGACCTTGACCTACTGACCTCGATATCAATAGGGTGAGAGTCATTTTCACAAAAATATCTTCGGTGAAATCTGGAGTATATAGACTGAATAGTTTCTAAGTTATTGTGGTAACAATATTTTTGATGCACACTGTCAGTGACTGGGCTCGGTAGGAAATTAAAAGCATCTCACCGCACCACTTCACCAGGGGGTGTTTG
This sequence comes from Hanleya hanleyi, assembly GCA_036873755.1. Taxonomy (NCBI): domain Eukaryota; kingdom Metazoa; phylum Mollusca; class Polyplacophora; order Lepidopleurida; family Hanleyidae; genus Hanleya; species Hanleya hanleyi. The sequence continues at coordinate 14,453 of JAVTVY010002102.1, forward strand.
ATCAGAATCAGGTTTTTTTTTTGCCTTTAGGGCTTGTGGATCAGATGTTTCAACAGCTCATGTCAAATTATCTTTAGGTCATGTTCAATTTATTTCTTGTTTCTTGTCCCCATTGTTCCCCAGAACGAAAGTGGGTAATCGCTGAACACAACACAGATCACATTTTCAACGCAAAGTTAAACTTGCAAGTTTGCCAATGTCTAAATCTCAACTGAACCAAACATCAACTTACTATTTATTCACTCATGATAGTAATTTATCAATTTCTACTAATTTGCCAAGTAAAATGGATACAATGTGTATCAGTTTATGTAAATCACATTATTTAGACGTTATGTATTTTCCATACCCTGCTAATATAATGCAGATTCTCAGAAATATTTTAGGTAGGTCTTAACTATTTGTGTTGTAAAGCTAAGCGTTCAACTTTGAGAATGACCAATTAACCTAAGCATGAGGGGACAAGAAACAAGGAATCAATTTAACATGACTTTCTGAGAACACATACATTTCAGGTAGTCTGGTCTAATAAACAAGGTTATCCAGTGTTACCATGGCAGTCATCCATATGTGGGGCTGTGGCAGGTAAGATACACTTTGACTGTGATACAGGAATGTTCATACACAAGTTGACTTCTCCGTTCACATTTCGAATTAGCCTTGATATATCAGCCCACCAGCTCTCTTCAAAATAATTTATAGACACAAAATGTCATTGACATCGAATACATTTGAAATTTGAAATCTGCCTTATGATTGGTTATTGATTGGCTGTCATATGTATCTGGCCACCCCTACCATGCCTGCCACCATATTAGGAGGAATGAAGGAACTACTGAGATAATTACACCTTATATAAAATAGACGAGTTTTGATTGGTTCTTAGCCGGGGCATTTACGGCAAATTCCCATCCACAAGTCATTCTCATGCGACTGTCAGGGGCAGCGGGAAATTTGCCTTCCGTTGCCTTGGCAGCGGGGTATTTGCCGAATTATCCCGCCGCCGAATTATCTCCCCTGATGGCGATCTTCGCCGTCTTGTTTGTAACAAACATGGCAGCGTCCACAGACGACAGATTTGGAGCGTTTGCTGGCGATGAGATCGACTTGTTTCTGAGTAGCAACAATCCTAGAAACACAGAAAAGTCGACTAAATTTGCTGTTAGACTAGTGAAGGACTATTGTACAGCAAAAGGCAGAGCCGCACCCCCTGAGCACCGACATTGCGACGATGGTGTCATCTCATGTAATGAACGAAGCTTGAGGAGAGAGGGGATTTATTAATATGCTTTGTTGGCAAATAAAGTTCGGTTCTATTTTATATTACTTTCTATTATCTTTCTGTCTTCATCTATGCTTCTCTTTAGCATATGCGGTGTAATTATACAGATATATCAGGCTTCGGGGGTGTATTTGCGATATATCCCGGTCTCGACCATGGCAAATTTCCCTCGCTAACGCTCGGGAAATTTTCAATGGTCTTGACCGGGATACACCCCCGAAACCTGGTATATCTGTATAGAATACATCACCCCATACACTGGCATTGGGTATGGCCTATTTGGCTCGTCTCTGGTTTATAGATGAAAATACACACCTTGATTTGAATGCTTTTGGTTACCTGATCTATCGAGACTAATTCAGAGTGTGAATGGAGAAATTGACTTGTTTTATGAAGATGTGTTATAGGAAGCGGGTGCACCAGAGATTTTGTCCGCTTGTAGTTCATGGGAATATGCAGCTGCCTTTTCTGTTTTTTTGGGTTTTTTTTTTTCTTTTGATCGGTTGACCAAAATTGGTTGACATTCAGAGCAGGTACATAAAGTAATTGTCGTAATGACTTATCGTGAAGGTGTGTAATTAAAAAAATAAAGTGTGCCAAAGTGTGGAAAGTTATTTTATTCATTTATTTGTGTTATTCCTGAGCATCTGGTTGCTTCATTTTCCAGGCTAGGTTGACATAATTTGGTACTCGGAGCACCAAATAACATCACACCAACGTCGCATAGAACAATTATGCCAAAATTTCAGGCATCCAATGTCGTCAAAATCAAAAGAGCAGGAAGTAGCTTAATATTAAGCGTATAAACACATTCCTGTATTTTAGATCTTGAATGGTATTAAATTAAATTTTAACAATGGACAGCTTCTTGTAGAAGTCGTTTTGGCCAATCTGCAAATGACATTCTTATCCTTAATATGGTGTCATCATTTGTAGTATCATCATTTGTAGTATCATCATTTGTAGTATCCTCGTTTTCATGTAGGACCAGCTGTGGCAAATATGACAGCTATCAAATATTCAAGAATAAGAAACAGAAATGAATAAAATAATACTTTTCCGTCTTCAGCGGCAAGAGATCCTTATTTTTAAGGAAAACATTTACAACAGAAACAAATTGAATTGAGTGAAGCATTCTTTAAATGCATATTTTCAAAAAGAAGAAATTCACTGTTGAATTTTTTATAATAGGTGAAAAGTAGAAATAAGGATTGAAACTGTATGGATCTGATTTGGAAATATCATAATTTCTGAGACCAATTTATTATTTGATGATTATCTATTTGTTCTTCATTGTATATCATTGTCAAGACCTCGTGTGACTGCCTGTATGAAAGCATTCTCACCATCAGTGGTGTTACATTCTGGAAAATTGTTTTTGTCATAAGAATATGAAACCTGGTGATGAATATCAGACTGGTTTAACTGGTTGTGCCAATATGATTTATATTCATGCAACATAACTACCATTATGAATGAGTGAAATGGGTGGCAGAAATGAGAAGTGGGGGGAGGGGGGGGGAGATAATCAAAATGATGCAGAGGAAGCTTGCGGGGGGCACCCGATCACTTGGTGATGAGAACAAAAGTGAAGGTATCGGATCTGACTGGGCTTTGCCATTTAACATGATAAGGTACAGATAAAAAGGTCAGAGTTATGAATAAGACTGGTCAAGACTGGTGCACCAGCCAAGTGGATAACATGGATTTACTGACAGGGAAAAACACCTAGCTAAGATTCATAGCGTCTCCCTTCCCTCACCGCTATGCCCACGACAAATACATTTCCCTGGTGGTAACTCAAACATCTCCATGGCGCACTTATTATTACCTTTGCGCCCTATTGGATCTTCATTAACTTGAGAAAATGGGCCGCCATGAATAAAAATACCATTATCGATGTTGTGATCATCATCCCCTGTATACACGGGGTCAATAATGACGGAAATGCCCATCTTCTTGACCCTCAATTTCAGGTGATTTTGAGGCTCCATGGGGATAATTTTAACGTCTGTAATTAATATATGATGAACGAAGGGCCAGCTAGTCTGCCATTTCTGTATTTTTATTCATGGCGGCCCATTTTCTCAAGTTAACGAAGGGCCAATAGGGCGCAAAGGTAATAATAAGTGCGCCATGGAGATGTTCGAGTTACCACCAGGGAAATGTATTTGTCGTCGGCATAGCGGTGAGGGAAGGGAGACGCTATGAATCTTAGCTAGGCCTCACCATTCTTACTGCCATAGTGTAGCTAAGATAATAAGTCTGGTTTGGTTGAAGAAAGTACAAAGGAGCATGGGTACACTGGATTAGAGGATATGGAGCTGCATGAATCTGACCAAGTTATTAATTCCCTAATACATTTACTATATTTGCAGGTTGTCTAGCTGCTAATGTTACCACTCCACTTGATGTGGCGAAAACGAGAATTATGCTAGCTAAGGTAATTTTTTAACAGTGTCACATTCAAGGAAAGATGAGTCATGATGGTTTGCAAATCTCTATTCAGCCGGGCTTGGGGTACCAACATTTGAAAAGCATCTATCAGACAAATATTTCAATTTAAGCGAAGTGAAATAGATAGACTGATATTATATTCAACCTATATAAAGCCCTCCGGCTTAGGGCAGCATGGTTTGTACCATGTTTGTCTGGCACAGGAGGTAGATTAAAGTATCAAACAGATTGGGCTCTCTGAGGATCCATTGTGATCAGTGTCTGTAGAGCCTAATTTTCAAAATTCAAAATTCAAATTTTTTTTTGTAGTTTTGGTTGGGATTTTGTTAGGGTTGGGGTTTTGTTAGGGTATGTTTGTTTGGATCATCGTCGCCGTGTGACCAATAAGGTTAGGTGCGACGTTAAACTTTAAACAACCAGCCAATCAACCTATATAAAATATAAAGGAAAACCTAAAAACCTTTGCATTTCACCTTAAAGCATATCATCTTTGAATGAATTATCTGCACCTGGACTTTTTTCTAAGTTAGGCAATGTTTATATATTAATATGGTTTAGCTAAAGTGCTTTGTAATTATATCTCATAACAATAGAAATATTGAAATTACTAACTTTCTAATGGTTGGTTTCTATGTACACTTATCAATATTGAATGACTGATGTTACAGTAAGCTGAAGGAATATACAATGTACTAGTATGCAGTTTATGTATATATATTTTCAGTGAAATAAACTGAATTGTATTAAATGTATGAATAAAATAAAACAAATTTACAGTAATCCATAGTCAGTGTGTGTTTCCAAATAAATTTGATAATTCCATGGAAGCATTTAAAAAAAAAAAATTGAAATGCCTGGAACATCTTTTCTCCATTGTTTAGAAAGGCAGTAGGGTGGCATCAGGAAATACACTCTATGCCTTGAAGAGTGTTCACCGTGAGAAAGGTATACCAGGGTAAGTACTACCTTCAACCCTGATCACATTTTATCCCTCTTGTAATCCCATGATGCAAAGCACATCTGACATTAATAATACACATCACAGGGGCAGCCAGGTTTGTAGTCCCGTATGTAACCTCACATATCACATCAGTGCTCGAAAATTAGATTTTCAGTGAGTCGCCAGAAAAATAGGAATTTCCAACTAAAAATAGAGGAAATATAAGATTGTAAGACGGGTCAGTACTAAATTGTAGGTTCCAAACTTAGTTTACTGGTGTTTATTCAAATTATTCCCACAAAATGTGGTCATGTTGGTGATGATTGTAGAGACCTATCTGTTGCTTGGTTCAACAAACAGAGATTTAAATGTTTATGTTATTCGAATTGCCGAGAGGAATGAGGCCAAAAAAAAAAATAATTTGAAATTAAGGTATCTCCTATAGCATTAGTGAAAGTTTTCATGAGAAATAGCAAAAATATAGGAAATGTAGGAGGTTTTGATCTACATTTAAGAATTTCTAAAAAAAATGTAGGAAATATAGGAGTCGCTTGAAGGCTTGGGAATGTTGGGGAAGGCCCCCTCCCCCCACCCTTGGATAATTTCAGATGAGTAATTATCCATTTAATCTATTTTCAGATTGTTTGCTGGTGTGTTACCAAGGATGCTATGGATTTCTATTGGAGGAGCCATATTTCTTGGAGTTTATGACAAATCAAAACTGACCCTTAATCAATTATTATATGACAAAGCATAGATGAATGCTTCAAGATGACAGACATTTTATTGAGCAGATAATTTGCTTATATAATTCAAAATTATATTTATGTAATTTTAATTGTCGTGATTGATATGAATATATAGATATATATATATATTATAATTGTCACTTGTGATTATTGTCTGATATCGTCTGTTCTGTTAGAATCACCTTGTGAATCATTCATGTATCAAAAACATGTACTACACAAAAAGAATAAAAACCTTTTTATCTCATCAATCCTAAAGTTTTGTTGCAACCAGTTTCTCTCCATCTTTATTTAGTGGCTCTTCGGGCAATACTGATATTTCAAATGTGAATATTTGATATTTACAAGAATTCTTGGATTGGTTATGATGTAATAATTTTCATTTAGAACCCACAATAAACTTTAGCATTCCTTTCAGTATTTCATGGCATTGACAATGATTTCATTAACAGTATTTTCGTTATTTTGGGGTAACACCATCTTAGAATAGTACAAATTCTAGTGCTGAAAATTTGGTCGAATCCCGTGCGAGATTCGAACCAGCGACCCCAGTCAGGCATCTAATCGCCAGCACTGTATGTCGGCGATCTAAACCACTCCGCCAACGAGCCTCCCGATAGTGTTATCCCAAAATAACGAAAATACTGTTATACGATCACTTTCTAAATTATAAAAAATATATAATGATTTCATTATACATTCCCTAATCATAATATTCTAATGTAGGGAATGTATAATGATGTCCATGTCTCAGAATATTAAATGGAATACTGAAACTTGTTGTGGGCTTCAAATGGAAATTCTTACAGAATGAATTCAAGAATTCTTGTAAAAATTGAACATTCACATTTCAAATATCAGTATTGCCTGAAGAGCCACCGAATGAAAATGTGATGAAACCAGTGGCAGTAAACGTGGTATTCGATCATCTTTGTCTTATATTATCCTGAATCTTGAACACTTTTTTTGTGTACTCTATTTCTGCTCTCTGAAGAGTTATCTTTATTTCCCTGTATCTTTATATATTTCCTTCTATCAGCTACTGTGAGTTCCAGATTTGCAGTATTATTTTTAATATAAGATATATTCTTATATAAGTGTATGGCATGGCTCGAAATATGACACTTCAAAATGAAACTATTTAGATTGAAGAATATGGACAATTCTGGCATAGTTCGACATTGGACCCTTAGATGACCAATAGCTCTCCAGAGCTAATGTTTTATGTTAAACACTCCCTCGTCTTTGAATAAACTTTACTTGAACTTGAACTTGAATCAATTTCCTGTTCTATTTAGTATCTCCGAAGTTTCATCCAAGAAGAGCTGCATTCAAAAAAAAAAATAGCAGGATGGACAATGAATTCTTTCTGGATTATTTTTTCCTATTTTTTTTCTCCCCTGATCATTCCATTATCAACAAATATTGTGCATTTAATTCATCAATGGATAGGGGAACAAAGAACACTATTAAAGGAAAGGATTTGCCCGTTTAGAAATGCTTAAAAAACGTAATCATTGTAACAATTGCATTGCCCACACTATGCCGAATTGCGTCAAAAGCTTTTTACCGATATCAAAAGAAATTTTCCACATTTTGAAACGTATGTTATCTGATGAAAAATACCATACAATAATGACAAATAATTTTCCGTCTTTATGCGGAACTGTCAGTGGTTATGTTTATCATTGCATGCAGTTACGAACTTAAAACATTGTACATATCCAACTGAATCTGTCTATTATTTATATGTTATATATATATGTTATATCTTTGCACTGCCTTGTATGGGTGTATGCAATAAAGAATTGAATTGAATTGAATTGAATTGTCGATAATAGAATCAATCACATTAAATGATCATAATATCTGAAAAACCTTGTGGTACCTTCAAACTAAATCTAGGACATTTCCCCCTGCAGATAATTTGACATTTTCGTTTTCAAAAAATCCCCTTCCCAATTTCTTTTTATGTACTATGACTACAAATATATATACAAATTTAAATATTGTTTTCTGCCTTATTTTCAATAAGCGTAATTTTTGCATGATTTCTCACACACTATATATTGAAGATACTGTTAACGCGAATGTATGAGTATTCCAAGATGTCGACAAATGACAATTGTGATTGAGGGATTCTCCCTCAGATGCACGGTTTCCATCTGAGGGAGAATCAATCAATAGTTTATTGCACGACTTTGAGACATACAAAGCATGACAAGAGACAAAGTAGTTGAAAATATTTACATTATATACAGTAAAAGTAGTACTATTTACATAGTGGACAACAGGAAGTGCTCTGCTGGAGGAGTTATTTTGGTGTTATGCGCAGCTGGTACATGTCATTGATGGAGAGTGCGACTGGGGTTGTTCGGGTTGAGGAGGATTGTCAATTTTTCGTCGTCAGAGATTCCTCTGTCCAAAAGATTGGTTAACAGGGAAATCAATGACAGGCGAGAGGTGTCATATTTTGAGCAATATAGTAGGAAGTGTTTTTCGTCTTCTATTTGGTTTGTGTGGCATTCGGTACATAGTCTTTGGTGTCGTGGTATTTTCTTGTATCTCCCAGTTTCAATCTGCAGTTTGTGGGCGCTGATGCGGAGTGTCTACCCTTTAGAACCGTACTAACCAATAAAAGTCAAATACCAAAATTTGGGAACGACGGCATTTATTGCGCCCATGAACAACAGTCACATAAGATTAGAGGGGGAACGACGGCATTTATTGCGCCCATGAACAACAGTCACATAAGATTAGGGAACGACGGCATTTATTGCGCCCATGAACAACAGTCACATATAATTGTTAGTGATCCATGTCACCATATATATTCCCTACTGTAACTACTCTGCGTTAAAAACCAGAGATAAAAAACCTGAATGAAAGCAGGCCTGAAAAACTCTGGAAAAGCATGAGTACAGTTACCCTTACCGTACACTATTGTACATTACAAACATCTTGTAATTGTATACGTTATCCAATTAATTGATACGCATCGTTTATCTACGAATGTTAATGATATTTACATATCTTCTCCCTCCTTTGTATATATAAATAATTTTTCTTTGGAAAAAATATTTTAGAAAGAAAACTGTTGTGCAGGCGCCGAAAGCACCGACTAGAATGGCAGGCCACATGGCCCGCGTCCCCCTCTGGGACATGAACAGCCAATCATATCAACTTCAATTGACACACCTCCCGCACAACCAATGAACGTTGACAGACACGCCCCTTGGCGGTCAACAAGTACTCAAACCACGTGTAGACATAAGTTTCTGCCTATTCGCTTGAAACGTCAGAAACTACATGTCTACCCTTTAGAACCGTACTAACCAATAAAAGTCAAATACCAAAATTTGGGAACGACGGCATTTATTGCGCCCATGAACAACAGTCACATAAGATTAGAATAAAAGGAGGGAGAACATATTTAGCTTCTCTCTAAGCAAAGAATAAAGTATTACTATACTCAAACAACTATAACCAGTACATGTTACGGTATAAACAAACGCATTACGTCTATATCCCCATATCTTTTGTTATCATTAATTTTGCATCTTTGCTATCATCGATATAGGCATTTACTGCATCCGAACGCCACCTTCCGTGCCGTTTCAACATTCTAATATCTTTACCTTTATTTGCACTTGCAGTTACGCCCCCTGACCTTAACGAATGTAAGCTTAAATTAGCCCCCGGAGGAGCAAATTCTTTTAGCCTAGCACAAACAACCTCCCTAGCTCGGGTATAACTCAAACTTTTAACTTTGGATATTAATTTCTTCTTCCCTTTTGTGCAAGTGAGGGGCTTAAAAAGAAAATCTTCAGAAGTGTTAATAATATTAGTCAAACTCATGTACCGTTCTAGCCAAGTACAAGGACACGAAATTGTACCCGTTCGACTAATACTTACAGAATCACCCTTTCGAAATTGATCGGTTTTAGATTTCCGTATCTTTAAAGGTTATACTAAATACCCCCATAGTACTTTGCATAAAAACAGACTTTGTGGTGGTTTAAAAAATAATATGGAAGTTTTTACTTCCAAAAAATACATTAAAGTGGGTTATATAACTTAAATAGCAGGAGGGTCGAAAAAACGTATTGGAGTCTTGATCCCTGATCTGTGACGTCACAACCTGATTACGATTTCGTCGTATCGTATCGTATCGTATCGTAACCACAGATCAGCTGTAGACTGACAGTTCTTCCCGGCCGATTTAACTTTGTCATAAGTATCTTATCTTAAGTACGATTTCACAATGCCCGAGACGTGTGTGTTGGGCGGATGTAGTAATACCCACAGTATTGGGTTCGGTATGCACAAGTGGCCAGAAGACGCTTGTTGGGGTGAACTCTGGACAGCGTTTGTGAGACGAACTCGGAAGTGGAAAGGTCCGTCGAAGTACAGCAGGTTATGTTCGGCTCATTTTGAGGACCTGTGTTATAGTAATTTGATTGCCAACGGAATGGGGTTGGGAAGGAGAGTATTGAAGAAAAATGCTATTCCGTCCATTCTGACAAGAAACGAAACCGAGCCGCTGAAGAAGAGGAGGAAAGCGCTGTTGGATGTCAACCACCCTTCCCCAGCATCTGCCGCCGGCGTCGGTGTTTTATTTTCCCGAGACCTTCCCCTCCGCCCTCGCCCAGCAGCAGTTGAACTTGAAGGGACACCACGGGTATCTGTTCTACGCCCTGAAAGTTCTGAGGTAAATATTGTGGACAAGGTAATATATCAAATATGGAGCCTGAGAGTTTCACTGGTGTGAGACTATTAATTTTCTACTCAGGGGCGTCGGAAGCGGGGGGGGCCGGGGGGGCACGTGCCCCCCCAGATGAAAACCAGGGGGGGCACAAGTATGTTTGTGCCCCCCCCAGATTTTGTACAGTTTGATGATAATAAATTTAAATCAGATATTCATGCAATTCATAATTGGTACTTCTGTTAGTTGCCAGTGGGACGGCGCATGATGTGTGAAGTAGAAAAGCTACTTCGCATTTACTTGACGATTCCAGTAACGACAGCAACGGCAGAGCGTTCCTTCTCTACGCTGAGACGCATCAAGACTTACCTACGCTCGAGCATGACCCAACAGCGCCTAAACAACGTAGTTCTACTGCAAATCCACAGGGACATGACAGAGCAGTTGGACTTGAAAGGGGTCGCGAAGTTATTTGCATCTGTAAATGAACGACGGGTCAATTTTTTTGAAAAGTTTGACTGATTCAGATCGAATTTGCACTGCTGGAAATTTGGACGAGTTGTTTATTTGACGGAAATGAAGACGGATTAATATTCCTGTGTGTGTGTTAGCAGTTTTTTATAATTTTTTTTATAACCAAACTAGTATTGAAACAGTTGAAATATCTGAGAAAATATATGCGTTTTATTTGTCGGAAATCGCTCAAAACGCCCCTACGGCCGTCTGGAACCCCGGAGCTTCCTGGAAATTTGGACGAGCCGTTTATTTGACGGAAATGAAGACGGAATAATATTCCTGTGTGAGTGTTAGCAGTTTTTTATTAATTTTTTTTTTACCAAACTAGTATTAAAACAGTTGAAATATCTGAGAAAATATATGCGTTTTATTTCTCGGAAATCGCTCAAAACGCTCCTACGGCCGTCTAGAACCCTGGACCCTCGCCTAAAGTGCTGGGATAGTGCCCCCCCAGTCAGAACTATCTTCCGACGCCACTGCTACTGTCCTGTGGAAAAGTAATTTTTTTCCTTTTGATACATGTACAGTACAGAATAACCATTTATGAACTTGTACAGATTAACTAAAAATGGTGTGATAAGTTCTCAGTTTTGTCTATCTGCACTGTACTGCATCGGACATTTTGATGATTGATGCCAATCATTGGCATACCAAAATCTTTCCCATAACTGCATAAGGTACATGTGGTGAAATATACAGCTACAGAATGTTGTTTCCTGTTATAGCGTTTGGAGGTATGGTCGGTAAAGAGGGTCCCCATTTGTTATAGCGTTTGGAGGTATGGTCGGTAAATACGCTAAATGCCACCGAGGGACCAGTTTTCGACACACGGTATGCCCCACAGCCCCCCCCCCCCACCCACCTTCTTCTCAAATGAGTTGAATCCCGTTTTTTGCATTCCAACATATGAAGTATAATCAACTATAATTATTTGCACACTATTTATTTCCAGTTATCGCTCGAGATTCATGGGGCAAAAACGCCTGTATTAATAAATTATTCCATCCTTCCTTCGTGACCAAATCACACTCATTAAAGTTGTAAATAATGAACACCACCACAATGAACTAAGACCAAGATTCATTTTACTGGCAATCAACTGTACAGATAATCAGATAACGTAATTTTATATACCATGTTTTGTTCTGCAGTCTGTCCAACTCCAAGTCGCCATGATCGTCGTCCCCATCATGTGCCGACTGATCCGATTCATACGAGTAGTAGTATAAGAGCATTTGAGCGGGATTTGACCTCAGAAATTTGCATATGACCTCTGTGACGTCACGCGACAGCCAATCAGAAGCGAGTATTCTGTCACATGGGGTCATTGTGGTGGGGTGGTGGATGGTGGGTTTAAGATGGCGGTTGTGGTGGGGTGGTGGATGGTGGGTTTAAGATGGCGGTTGTGGTGGGGTGGTGGATGGGGTTTAAGATGGCGGTTGTGGTGGGGTGGTGGATGGTGGGTTTAAGATGGCGGTTGTGGTGGGGTGGTGGATGGTGGGTTTAAGATGGCGGTTGTGGAAATTTGCATATTAGGGAGGTCACGGGAGGGTCACAGAGGTCAAGTGCAGTATAGTTCCGGCAGAAAGACCAAAAGCTACCTCCAATCCAGGAGAGTTCCAATTGCTGCAGGGGATGTATTCAGGATGTATTCATCCGCGGTGATGCGGTCTGACCGCGGTTTTGGCGGTGATTCGGTCTCGGGAAAAAGCTTCCGCGGAGAAAAAGTAGTCCCTAGATAAAATGGTCCGATGGGGTCGAGTGAGGTATCAAAGTGAAGCTTATGTGAAGGGGCATCTAATGGGCTGGGTGTGGGGTTGAACTATCGGCATTCTGCGCATGCGCGGTGGCCGAAGGGTATGAAAATAGACGTTTTGGAGCCAGGGGAGCCCCTAATGGTCCAATCGGGTCGAGTGAGGTATCAAAGTGAAGCATTCGTGAAGGGACATCTGATGGGCTGGGTGTGGGGTTGAACTATCGGCATTCTGCGCATGCGCGGTAGCCCAAGGGTATGAAAATAGACGTTTTTGAGCTAGGGGAGCCCCTAATGGTCCGATGGAGGCGTATGAGGTATCAAAGTGAAGCATTCGTGAAGGGGCATCTAATGGGCTGGGTGTGGGGTTGAACTATCGGCATTCTGCGCATGCGCGGTGGCCGAAGGGTATGAAAATAGACGTTTTGGAGCCAGGGGAGCCCCTAATGGTCCAATCGGGTCGAGTGAGGTATCAAAGTGAAGCATTCGTGAAGGGGCATCTAATGGGCTGGGTGTGGGATTGAACTATCGGCATTCTGCGCATGCGCGGTGGCCCAAGGGTATGGAAATAGACGTGTTGGGATGTAGGGGAGCCCCTAATGGTCCAATGGGGTCGAGTGAGGTATCAAAGTGAAGCATTCGTGAAGGGACATCTGATGGGCTGGGTGTGGGGTTGAAATATCGGCATTCTGCGCATGCGCGGTGGACCAAGGGTATGGAAATAGACGTTTTGGCATCTAGGGGAGCCACTAAGGGTCCGATGGGGTCGAGTCAGGTATCAAAGTGAAGCATTCGTGAAGGGGCATCTGATGGGCTGGGTGTGGGGTTGAAATATCGGCATTCTGCGCATGCGTGGTGGCCCAAGGGTATGAAAATAGACGTTTTGGCATCTAGGGAAGCCCCTAAGGGTCCGATGGGGTCGAGTGAGGTATCAAAGTGAAGCATTCGTGAAGGGGCATCTGATGGGTTGGATGTACGGTAGGAATATCATGCGCAGACAGCAATGCGGAGCTCTCGGCCAATCAGAAGCGAGTATTTCAAATCCGTCACAGAGCTCTCAGCCAATCAGAAGCGAGTATTTTGACCCGGTGCATTATGGGACATATCCAAGATGGCGGCACGTATGTTCAAGATGGCGGCACATCCGGTGTCGAAAACTGGCCATTTCGTCGGGATGTGGTCACCTAGTGTCGAAAACTGGACCCTGTATGGGTCCCGCTAGACGTTTTGGAGCTAGGGGCGCCACTAATGGTCCAATGAACAAGTGTGTGACGTCACTTCCGGTTGGGGTGAATGGGGCGTGACCTCTGGCCATGTCTAGACTTGTCTGTGTCTGTCATGTACTGGGGGTTTTTTTTTCTCTACAATGGCGTTCACGTGGTGTGGTGGGTCTGCGCAAGTGTGTCACGTCACTTCCGGTTTTCACTAAAACGATCTCCAACTTTTCCGGCCCCGGCGGGCCCCGGCCCCCCACCGCAGCGCGCGCGCGCGCGTCAATGTAGGGAGAGGTTAAATCGACAACATAGAACTTATAGTCATCAACTTAATCTATACGTGTTGGACGAGTCTCTTCACTCACCGTATACACGCACCTCAATGAAATGCCCGCTCCAAACCTAGACCAAAAACACGTACTTGGTCTGTGGGCTGATTTCATTGGCTCTCTATTTTTACTATAGTGCTCTTGCATTCTAACCTTGATGGGTTACATTTTGGCCCCATCCTACACCACTGATTTCAGTTTCACTGAATCTCCACATTGGGCATTGATGCATTATGAATAAAACACACAAGACAGGGTTTTTTGGTGAGATCTCATTTTGTTTTTTATTCAGTAACAACAACAACGTGAGAACAACCACGTGAAAACTCAAGCCCAGAACAAGGGGCTTGTACATTGAAAGAACTGAAGCCCAGAACAGGGGGCTTTTAAACTTAAGCCCAGAACAGCGGGCGTGTGTACATTGAAAGAATTCAAGCCCAGAACGGGACTTGTACATTGAAATGATGGGCGGCCCAGTCATAGACGAGTACATCGCGGTCCTCGGCCTTGGGGTACTCGTCAAACATCTGTACGATGGTAGATAAGGGTCTTCCCCGGCATCGATGGTACAGGTAAAACAAGCAATATTGTCCGCACACGCTACTGGTCAGGCTTTGCAACGTTTGACTGTTCCAACACCACGTCTCTGTGCCTTGATCCATGAAGTCTGTTAAATCGGGATGGAGGGGTGGCAGGCCGTACGGGTCAAAGTATTCGCCCTGCTGTTCTGTCAAGTACACGGCCACCCAGTGTTCACCGGATCGCTCCATCGGGTCCGTGTTGAGAACGTAAGCAGCAGGATACACACGGTCTAATGGGAACACATCTCGGGCGAACACCCCTTGAAACATCATACGTGTCTCTGGGTCATTCTTCAGCACGGTGGTTATCTGCTCTGTATCCATGTTAGGTGGAGAAGTCACACAGCACGTTGCGCGCCTTGTCCACTTGAATGATGTTGTCAAACTCGGCGTAGCAGATCACATTGACGGTGCTCCGGAGGGCTCGTTGAAAGTGGATTTCCAACCGTAAATTGCCTTGCTTGGCCAGGGCCAGCTGATGGTCGTTCTCTAAGGTGGGGGTCAGATCGAAACAGAACAATGTGTATCCGTTCCCGTAGTCCTCCCGACTGATGAAATTCCTTCGTCCTGGTTGATTTGACCGGTGGCTGTAAACAGGCTCTGATAGGCTCGAATGAAATTCGCGCGCCCAAAGTTCGGGGTTAAGGCGGTGGCTGGCACCTGTTGTCCATCCACATGCAGGGCCACAAAATTGATGCCCAAATGTTTAAAGTCAAACGGATTCTCTGGGTAGGCTCCACTGAAACTGGTATTTTCCACACAGGCCAGGATCAATCGCTTGGGTAGTTCCCCCAGGAACAGGTTGTCTTTGTTGGTGCTCATATTTCCAGCAGACACAGAGAACACTTTGGTTTGCACACGTCGGATAGGGTACTGGGCTGGTTTTGTTTCCAAGGCTTTCATGTGGCCCAATTGAACGGCTGGATTCGGTTTCACTTTTCGGACATACAGGACTGCGTCTTCGATGACAATCTTATAGTCAGCTACATGCGCCTCTACGTTAGTGGCCATCAAGGCGAAGGTTGGAGGCGCCCGTATCAGTCGGATTTTGATGGGGATCTTGTTCAAGAGGTATCGGTCTTGCATGAACATGTCTGCGTGCAGTCGACCGATCATATCCACCGAGACGCCGTTCGCGGTCAAAGCCTTCCGTTTGCTATATCCCGTATTGTCGTTCTCTGCGCCCATGTGCTCGGCTTTGTCCTGGTAGAATAAAGCGGCTGTCAGTTGAGATTTTTTAGCCTCTCGCCCATGCGACAACAGCGTCTCGATGTAGGCTCGATAGGGGTACGTGTTGGTCGAGTCACTGATGAGTTTGTCGCTGAGAAATATATCCACCTGTTGAAACATCGAGTGCAGCCAGAGATTCGTGGGGCCCACCGTTGCTTGGTCGGCGATTCTGGTGCCATCTCCATTGGTGATCTTGGCTTTCACATACAAGTAGGTATGGGCTAAATCCACATAGGACGTATCCGCATTACTGATGGTGAACTCGATGGGCCCTGTTGCGTTGATGCTGGAGAGCGGGAGATGCTCCACCCATAATCCTTGTTCGGCACTGCTCTGTGTGGGCGGCACGGTCCACAAATCAAATTCACTGTCGGTGGAGGGGCAGGACTCGGCGTGGATCAAGGACATGTTTTAAGAAAAGATATCCCGGGTCTTCTTCTTCGATGTGCGTCGTCGCTGGGTCGGACGTCGACTGGTGCGTGGTCTCGGTGGGGCAGCTCTTTTATTCCCTGCGGTGCGTTGTGCTTTGGCCACCAAGACGCCTCCCGCTTCTTTGGCCCGCCGTTTCAAGGCTTCTTTGGGTGTCGTACCCCCCAAGACATCACCGGCCACTTGCAGTCCACTGCGTACCGCTTGTTTGCCGATTGCTTTCACCCCACGCGTCAACAAGGGCAGGAACGTTTTGACGATGCTCCCGAGCATGTTCCCCAGTCCATGTCCACGTTGCATGCGTGCACCACTAAACACCGGAAAGCCACCCCCGGCCTGTTGGGCATAATAGTCCATATAGCTGCGTCAGCACCACTTTTCCTCGTTCGAATGCCACCGGTCGTCCCGTGTCATCTCTTATATCCACCGTGATCGTGTTGATGTCAGTTTGTCGTACGGGCAGGTAGAGCATGTGGGTGAAACTGTGGGTGACTTGATCGCCATACTTATTTTTAATGGGGACCACCCGTAACAGAGGTGTGTTGATATCGCCCACGATGTGGCTGCCCACCACGTCCGAGTAGACGTAGAGTCCGTACATACCCGACTTCATATCCATCGGGATCTCGCCTTGGTGGGCGGTGGGACCAGCGAACGTCTGTAGATCGAAACCCAGCATTTGCTGTAGGATAGGACTCAGTACGACACTCGCGTTGGCGGTGACGGTAAGCTGTGCCTTGTCGTTGTGTGCGTTGTAATCGAAGTCCACGTGATTCTTGAAGGGATAGGCTTGGATGGGTTTTGAACTATTCGTGACCTGCCGTAGAGCCTTATAATGCAACAGTCTTGACAGCCCACCGATGAACTCCTTGGGAGTATCGTATTGGCCTTCGGGGAGGGTGAGTCGGGTGTCTTTTCCTTCGTAGGTCACCTCGTACCACACTTCATTGGCTCGCACGTTGTACCACGAGTAAGGGTACTGAATATCCACCAGTCCACATTCCCACCGGCCAGGTAAATGCAACGGTTGTGGTAATTGAGTCACATACTTGGCCACGGTGTTGTCAGGAAACACATCCAGCGAACTGTTACTGGGTAGGGTGAGGTAAAACATGGCGACTGAGCTGTCCTGCTGCTGCTGTTGGTTTTAATAGGTGTTCCAGACCTTGGGTGGTTGTGTCCGGCGTCGTGGTCGTCGCGTTGACTTGCTACGTGTCACGGCTCTGGAGATGTGCGGTGTCCTGATCAAGGGTGTTTTTTTAAAGGTCTGAAAAGAAGGTGCCCGTTGTGGTGGTGGAGTTTTGGGGGGTGACTCCGGTTCCCATTCGGATTCCCAAGGTTGTGGAATCTGTCGTGGTGCACGACTCGGCGATTGCTGGGTTTGCTGCATAAAAGCCCAGCGGTGGGGGTTCCCCACCAATTCCTGTGGTACATGCATGTCTTTCAAGCCTTGAGCGAAGACCTCCCATCCTCGAGGATCCGTGTGCGATCTGCGTTTACGCATCAGGTCATTCACTAAATCCGTCATGTGGGTGCCGGGGACCACCTGATTCTGTACCAGGAGTTCGCCTTTATCATTCCAAGTCATGTTAGGATTCTGTTTCATCCGTTGTAATACCAGGCCAGCTTGTTTCTTGAACGAGGCAGGTACACTCTTCAGCACTTCGTCTTCCACCCACTGTGGGGCTGTGGGGGCTACCCCTGGTAATGGCGGCTGTTGGAACGGTGCTGAGGTCGGCGGTCTGTCACGTGGTGGTGGTGGTGGTGGTGGTGGTGCTGTTGCTGGGGTAGAGAGGGTTTTGTATTGGTCCATGAACGTCATGTACCGCTGAAGCGTCTCATTGTACCGTTGTACTTTCTCACTGTCGCTTAACCCCGGTCTCTGTAAGATCTGTTGCATCTCTCCATCGAGGGTGTTTATGGTCTTCACCGTAGGTGGCACAGGGTAGGGCGATTGGAGGTTTTGAAGCAACCGTGGTTCGACGAGGACCATTTTTTTCGTGTGGTTCATTGTCGGCCGAAGAGTCCACCCAATACTGGACCCAACACGGAAGCGGCCAACGGTGCTAAGATGGCCCCGAGAAAGCCGCCTTTCTGTAACACCTTTTTCTTTTGTGTTTGTGGGACCCGCTTATGGACTAGGGTTCGGAGACCTGTCTTATGCTTGGCCAACTTGGTCTTCTGAGCCGGAGTAAGTGGTACGTTGCCTTTTAACAGATTGTACCCGATCTCGCACAGACAGCGTACAAGGTCAGGGTCCGCACCGCGTACAATGGTTCAGACCAACTCGGGTGGGGCCGCCTTCAATACACGGAGCGTGGGAGCGTGCTTCCGTACTCGCGCAGACATCCTGTACAACTAATGCCAGAACCCACAACTCTGCCCTTTTTACCCACCTCACAGACAAAGTCAACCCTGCTGTGGTATTCATTCTTTTTATTATCTCCATCATCAAACACACACACATCCCAGCTGGGGGCGCCACTGTGGATGTGTTTACATTATTTTTGCAAGTACACGTGGTGGGTGTCTCCGGGAAAGATGCCGGTCCGTAGTCGAAGGTGGTCGGGGGTGGCTTGCTTGAGGTCGAAGAGCATATACCCGTGCTGAGGGGTTGTGGCATCTTTAAAGGCTTCCAACGCAAACGGTGTGCGGCCGGGATATATCTGTCTCGCCAGGTGCAGCAGTTGAGTGGTATCTCTCGGGTTTTTGAAGACCACCAGGTAGTGGGCATTTAAGCTGATGTTCCGATGTTCTTTGTTTCTACTGAACAGATTCTGCACAATGTAGATGATGCTGAGCCGTCGATGGTGGCTGCCTTTGGTAAAGAGTTGGGTGACCCGCGCATCCGTCTCCGCCATGAGATCATCCAGAACCACCAAGGTGTCGGGTTCCAAATCGGCCAGGTTGGGTAGGCCTTCCACGAACGTGATGTGGGGCATTGCTGCATACGCTGCCTGCCATTCTCCGTAACACCACACGACTCGGGCAATAGGTGGGGTGATCATGCTGTCGGCGTGTTGAAGGAGCTTCCGGACGAAGTGCGTTTTGCCGGAGCCCGTCGGTCCTGCGATGAGACACGTGAAGGGATGCTGCCACCGTGGGTCCATGGTTCGACGTGTATCCGTTGTCGTGGTAACCCGCTCTTGTAAATTTCGTATGAGTGAACTGGAGTGGTGGTGGGTACAACGTCGGTTGTCGTTGTCTGTTCACGTTCAGGGATGATGATGGTGGTGATGGGTACAACGTCGGTGGTCGTTGTCTGTTCACTGTGAGGGATGAAATCCGGTGGGTCTTGAGACGTAGTGGGTGTTCTTGGTGTAGGTGTAGAGCTCGACGTGGCTTGTACACGGGGTGTGGTGGTGGTGGTGGTGACTGGGCTCGATACGACTGGTGCTCTCTGTAGACCGGTTTCGCTGGTGGCTGGTGTTCTCAGTTGGTTAAGTAACGTGCTGACATAGGCTACGTCGTAAAACACACCTCCGTACAACAAACTCAGCAGGGTTAGCACTATCACCCCAAAGACCACTTGCGCTTTGCGCGTTTTGCGAGACGCTGTCTTCAGAGGCAGCTGCTGTTGGTCCATAGCACTGTGGTCGGACGTGGAATGAAGGAGGACGGCAGTGGTGTCTGGCTTTATAGTCGTTTCACCTGGTTGGCAGCGACCCAGGAATTGAAGGAACTGGGCCAACCTTGCCATTTCACGAAATGAAACAGTTTGCCATGTCGACGTTCCGTTTTCAAAATCTGCTCCACCGTGTAGTAGTCTTGCTGTGTTTTTACGACAGGCTGTAATTCCGTCTCGTAAAACGTCCCTAGCAACAGTTCCCCTTGAAGATCTTCCAGTTCATAGACTCGCCGCTGTCGGGGTAGGCGCCGTTTAATCAGGAAGTGCTCATCGCTCCAGTTGGGCAAGTAACTTTTCTCGAACTTGCCCTTGACTTTACTGATCCGTACAGGGTCCCCGACCTTGTACACCGCCTTCGTCGTTCGCTGCGATGGCCTGGGGTACAACACACGCCGGACTTGGGCTTCATTGCGTTGGGTCACGGTAATGGGGGCTCTCTCTATACTCCGATGATAGGCTCGATTGTAACCCCTCACCAGTTTCGGGAGAACATCGATGTACCGCCTTGTATTCTTGTAGGTGAAATATTTATACATACGGCCTTTGAATGTCCTGTTGAACCTTTCCACCACGGAAGCCTTGGTCTCGTTGTACGTATGGAAGAAAAACACCTTCTGGGCTTTCAGAAACTGTTGGAACGGTCTGTTGAGGAATTCCGTGCCTTCGTCGGTTTGCAAATACAAAGGTTTGCGCCCGGTCTTGAAGATGTCTTTGAACGCCGCTATGAGATTCGCCCCCGTTTTCGTCCGGATGGGTACCACCCACGCATACTTGGATAGGATATCGATGCACGTCAAGATATACCGATTCCCATCGTTGTGTTTGGCAAAGGCGCTCATATCGACCAAATCCGCTTGCCACTGGGCATCTATTCCTCCCACGATGACGCGGTTCCGTAGAAAATGGCGACGGACAGATCGATGTAAGGTATAGGTGTCTTGTTTTCTTAACCAATCTCGGACTTGGGCACGTTGTATCCCCTGGGGTTTGGCCGCTCGATAGAGAGCCGACAATGCACTATAGGCCGCCGGACTGTCGGGACTGTAGTATAAGTTATCCAACACCTTCTCCCAGCGCTTCATGGTGACACAATGATGATGGACCCTGGCTCTATCGTTTATTTATAACGGGTATATCTTGGGCCGGAGTTTCTTTCTGATTTTCTTCGTGGGCTTCCACAGTGGCCATGGTCAATGACCAGTCCAACTCGTCTGATGACCGCTTGATAAGCACTTCATCCACATCCACCACGGCATCTTCCAATGCAGACCATAGATCAGGGTGAAGGGTAAAATGCACTGTACCCCATCTAGCCGAGCCAATTGAGCAAAGAAAGGGCCGCGTCGGATGTACACATCGTGACACAAGTGGATGAGATCGCCGTCCAGTTCACCAGACAACACCCGTTTGAATTTGGTCCAGCCCTCCCGGGACAGACGAATGTGAGCCGGGCGCGGTTGTGTAGGGTCCGCATCACAGATGTCTCCCACCTCCTCCATGATATCGACCGTATCCGCATAAACGTGCAGGAAAACCTCGGGGGTCAAGCTGAGATACGCCCGTATTATGTGCTCCGTCATGGTCAGTACGTGAATGGT
>JAVTVY010002103.1:0-34601 GCA_036873755.1 Hanleya hanleyi
TCACTGGTTTACCGTATATGAGATCGATATTTCCTGGTTATAATAGTGAAACCTCAAAACACTGAGGATGTGGCTCCTTGGACCAACAAAGTGATGAGCTTGTCATATACAGATTTCTGCATAAACGAACACTATGAATAGGTTAGGGTCAACCATCACAGTTCGGTATATCAATATCTGATATTAGATAGATAGATACTTTATTGTAGTAAGCCTATCGGCCCATGAGCATACATACATCAAGTTGACAAAAGCTTATTGATATTATCACGATCAGATACACCTTTAATGAAAAATTGATATTTGGAATATGGCACTAATATCTATTCGCATCCCTGAAAAAAATTTGACGAGTTTACATTCAGGGTTTTGCATAAATGAATTTCAAAGCAAGTTTTGCTACTTTCCCGGTGTATTTCTTTTGAAAATTGGCTACCAAAATTTAGTCGGTAACATGAAAAGATGCGTCAAATAATAAAACTTCATTTCAGGATCGTACTTTAAGAAATTTTGTTAATTTAAAACCCTCACGCTTTGGCAGAAAACATGATATGAATAACTTTTGCAAAACAATTTTACTGTTCATGAAATTCTTAAACGCATAGTTTGGTCAGTAAGTGCAAGGATTCTATGTGAGAAAATAGAAATAAAAGTAGAATTTGTGCCAGAATTATAAATGCACACGTCACTTTTTAGCTAAAAGCGAAATTTCAGGAAATGGTTTGCTTATTATAGAATTCTAACTATCTCAGGATTTGAAGAGGCATTATACGGATATTCTTTTATCAAAAAGATTCAGTTCACTACCAGAATTATGAAATATTTGTTAAAAAACGCTTGCAGGTATTGGTTGACCCTAACCTGATGAATCTTGAATTTGGCCTGGGAACAATTGGGAGCTGGGGAATTGTATATGTATAAAAAATAAAATAGGTGACATGAGATAGGCAAATGTTGAAAAAGAAATTGATCAGGATATGGTAAAAGTTCAGAATTTATTAGAACAGGAAGTTGACAAAACGGTTATTAAAAAATCGTGCATATAATCAATTAATTTATTCATTATTCCATTGTTATTTCAATGATTTTAATGGGTGATCAAATTTATTAGAACAGTCGATTGAATTTTGTCTCCAAATTGAATTTTGATATGGGGATTCAATTATTAGAGAGAATACTATAATAATTGGTGTACATTTTCTTGATAAATGATTGTGGATATCACAGAGAAATTTGTTTACCAGCTCTTTCCATTTGGAAGGTCTTGACATTTGAACATTTCTTTTTTTCTTCAGCTGCCCTGTTGGCACTGCGACATACAACAGACTTCAGGAAAACCCAAACCTGGACAAGAGTGCTACAGTCTACTTGAAAATAAATCTAGAACAACTTGAAAAAGTTGATGTTATTGGGGTTGTTGAGACACACCCACAAACTGAACTTAGCTTAATTTAATGGTGCTAAAACAGATACAGACTGAGGTGGCGGATACCTAAACCTCTTAATAGTGAAGGGACGACCAGCAAACACAGTGCTTTCTTCAAATCTCATTGGCTGTTCTATTTATTATATACTAGGTCATGGTTGCTTCATAATGTCATGTTCACATGTCCAGATTCAGATCTGTTCATTCATGGTTTGTGCCTGTCCATTTATGGTTGCCTGATTTGTCTGTCCATTCATGGTTGTCTGCATGATGTGCCTGTCCATTCATGGTTGCCTGACATGCCTATCCATTCAAGGTTGCCCGATGTGCCTGTCCATTCATGGTTGCCTGATGTGCCTGTCCGTTCATGGTTGCCAGATGTGCCTGTCCATTCATGGTTGCCTGATGTGCCTATCCATTCATGGTTGCCCGATGTGCCTGTCCGTTCATGGTTGCTCGATGTGCCTGTCCATTCATGGTTGCCTGATGTGCCTGTCCGTTCATGGTTGCCAGATGTGCCTATCCATTCATGGTTGCCTGACGTGCCTGTCCATTCATGGTTGCCCGATTTGCCTGTCCATTCATGGTTGCCTGATGTACCTATCCATTCATGGTTGCCAGATGTGCCTGTCCATTCATGGATGTCTGATATGTCTGTCCATTGTTCATGGTTGCCTGATATCCCTGTTTAATCATGGTTGTCTGATGTGCCCATCAGTTCATGGATGCCTGATGTGCCCATCAGCCCATGGTTGCCTGATGTGCCTGTCTATTAATGATTGCCTGATATGCCAGTCCGGTCATGGTTGCCTGATGTGCGTGTCTGTTAATGGATGCCTGATGTTCCTGTTCATTGTTCATGGTTACCTGAAGTGCCCATCAGTTCATGGTTGCCTGATGTCCCTGTTTATTCATGGTTGCCTTATGTGCTCATCAGTTCATGATTGCCTGATGTACCTGTCTGTTCATGGATGCCTGATGTGCCTGTCCATCATTCATGGTTGCCTGATGTGCCCATCAGTTCATGGATGCCTGATGTGCCCATCAGTTCATGGTTTTCTGATGTGCCTGTCTGTTCATGATTGCCTGATACGCCAGTCCGCTCATGGTTGCCTGATATGCCTGTCTGTTCATGGATGCCTGTCCATTGTTCATGAATGCCTGATGTGCCTGTTCATTAATGGTTGCCTGATGTGCCCATCAGTTCATGGTTGCCTGATGGCTCTGTTCATTCACGGTTGCCTGATATGCCTGTCCATTGTTCATAGATGCCTGATGTGCCCATCCGTTCATGGTTGCCTGCATACTCTGCCTGTTCCACCTAATGACATCCAGAATAAAACGGCCATAGAGCAGGGTACATTAAGATATGTGTATGGGTTGCACAAAAGATCAATGTGTTCGTCATTCAGCGGCAATAAAAATGCTGATGGGTTGGCAACCGAGTTGCATGTTGTGTGTGGAAGGATGCTTTTTGTCATTTTCGATTCTTCTTTATGTAGGTATACTTTGAACTTTCACCACTGCCCCAATGCAAATCAAAACTGGCATCTCTCATTTTTCGCACCCCATTCCCCTCCTTGTGCAGAACATATATGGATTATCCCAGTGCACAGACAACCTCTTCATGTGATGATTTACAGAGACCATGCATTTGAACCAAGATGATCAATCAAGAAGCGAGTCCTCAACATCCAAAGTTTTCAGGCTTACTTGTATTGCCATAACTGTGATGAAAGATCATCTACATTTAGACCTTCAAAACAGCATTTTACTAAAGTTGTATATGAAATGTTGCTACTACATGAACTGTCAGACTATATGTTCTTTACTTGGTCCCCTTCAGTCTGTGATGGGGCATTTAGAGATGACAGTGCAGTGATGAACAATTGTTCCAATGATGAAAATGCAACCCATTGTATCTTGGAAAGAATAACCATAAAGGTGAAATACAAGGTTTTTCCATTCTCATATTTTATATAGGTTGAATAATGATAGAAATATCGATCTATCTACAAAGCTTGGTTTAATTTGAAGTATTTTGTCTGCTTCACCTCAAGCCCAGCTGAATTCAGATTTGCAAACTGCATTGCTTATCATCCCTTGACCAGCCAGCAGAAGACTGAACGTTACCAGTACTGACACCAGGACAGGCTGTCCGGTGTAACATTCACAAACCAGCTTCAAACAAGCGCAGATACTTTATACGTATTTCATGTCTGAAATCAGTAGGGGTTGAGATCCACTTCGGAGCACTTTACTAAAACTACTAGGAGACAAAACACTTCAAATACAATGAAGGGAATAGCTTGATATTTCTATGATCAACTAGCCCATGAATATAAAAAGGAAAATATGAAACCTTTGCATTTCACCTTCAACTCTAGAGAGTACACTTTACAATGTTCTTGTGATAGCTGTGCGCCTCATACTTCGCTCTTGACGATTCTCCATGTGAATAAAGGCTACACACAAGGTTTGTTAATGTAAATGCTGTTAGGACATAGATCATCTGATGCTATGAAGATAGCATTTATACAGATATTTCTTTGGTACAAAAGCTGGTAAAGTCCTGTTCTAATCAGGCCTTACCAATATCGGTCTCTGATGGAGAGTGCATTACGGTGTGACTTGGTCGAAAATTTTCTGAGTAGTTGCTTTCATTTCTCTCTTTGCAACAACATGGAGGTATGTTTTTAATCAGTGATAAGTTGAAAATATGTCCGATATCGCTACTGAGAGATATTTCTTCATCTTGAAGCAAAGAGAGAAATGCAAATAAACTAGACAGAAATCGACAGGTCAAGTCTAAAGTGGGTCATGCCTCGCTACACACTGTCTAAGGGTGAGCATGAGAATAAATAGCTATTGACAGAGCTGTATTTTACGGAAACACAATTTCTGGGAATTGCTGATCACCTGTGTGTGTGTACATGTTTATAGATGTGTCTGTAAATACTGAGCTATCTCGTAACTTTGTGTCGTTCTGATTAAAACATTGCCACATAACTGCATAACTGCAAACTGCATTACAGTGATTTATTTTCAATAAATTATGGATCGTGCTTCGTTGGTGGTTTTCAAATCCAGTTGGAAGTTGGTAAGCTATGGTTTCTAGTTGAAGAGAGAGAGAGAAAATGAAGTTTTAATGTCACGCTCAGCAATATTTCAGCAATTTTACGAGGTTTCTGGTTGGTTCTATTTGGAATCAGATACATACTGTATGCTTTTTTCAGGGAATATCAGACAAATGATGATCTACTGTCACAGTGGCCGCTAATACTCTCCTCGATACTTCTCGACAGTGAGATTCACAGGAAAGGGAAACGAGGACTGACCTAGTGACCCACTTACTCATCGGGATGGTCTTTGGTTGTTCTGCTGTTGGATAGTTTCAGAACTCTGGCATTAACTTGTTCTGTATATGACTTTTCAGACTTATGGTTCTTGTAGAGAGCGCGCATTACCTGGGCAACTGAATTTCTTGACATTGAGACATAGTGTCACGGAGCACTTGTGTCGAGATCTGGCGCAATGATAGTTCATGACGGTAAGAAGTATCATTTCTCCTCCGGCTCTGTGCTACAGCAGAGATGATCTCCCATATGATCTCAGCATGGATCTCCCATATCTTTGGGATCACCTCTGGGTGCTTTGACACTATGGAAGGTCTTCCTATTGTACGCTTTATGCGATCTATATTAAAAGTAAACAAAGAATTTTACCTAGCTGACAGCCAGATGAATTCTTTCCGAAAAGGATCGAGGACCAGCAAGGGAGTTCTGAAATGGCTATACAGTAAAAGAACAATGTGCAGAAAAGTGCACTGAAACTGAGAAAAAGACAGAAAAACTAGCATGTATTGAGCGAGAATGCGGTGTCGAACTACCCCTTCCTTTACGGAAAAAGTATGTGTGCTCAGAAATCTAACCTTTTGGTAAGTTTTCTAGGGGACTTGGAATAAATAACCAATCTCACGTTCTCACTGTGGATTTATCATCTGAAATGAACAGCAGAAAAATAAAAGTGAAGAAATTACAATAAAAATCTACCGTAGAGGGTATAGTGATCTAAACCACTCCCCCATTGCATCCACCATGCTGCGGGGGATGCGGACCTCTATGGTCGATTTTTTTTTAGTTGATGATATCCCATATCATTGATGAGTATTTTGAAAATGGAGATCTGTCTGATGATCCATACATCCCATAAGTTGATCAGTTGAACAATTCTCGAGTTACTGTCCGAACAAGATTAAACTACTGAAAATCCAAGACAGCTAGCAGTTATCTTGTATTACACAGGTAACTGAAAAGCAATCCCAAATGTCCTCTCACCAATGTCCAGACACTCTCCAAGTCTGAAGTCGATCAGTTCAACCATTCTCGAGTTATTGGTCGCACAAGAAATGTGTAAAGAACCAACCGCTGACAACGCAAGATGGCTGATGGCGGCCATTCAAACTGCTGAAATTTCAAACTGCTGAAATCCAAGATGGATGGCGGCCATCTTGGGAGTACACCGGTAAACTGAAAAGCAGGTCAACCATCCTCTAACCAATGTCAAGACAATCTCCAATTTTATAAGTTAATTGGTTTAATAGTTCTCAAGTTTTCGGTCAGACAAGAAATGTGTAAAGATCTGATAATGCAAGATGGCTGATGGTGGCCATCTTGGATTATACAGGAAACTGAAAAGCAATCTCAACTGTTCTCCCACTGATGTCCAGGCACTCCAAGTTAGAGTTTAATGGTCTTGTTTCCAATTGGTATACGGTCATATGCCATAGCGTAGGAGCATGGACTAGCTACAGAAATCAGCATTGAATCTTTAGC
Organism: Hanleya hanleyi; assembly: GCA_036873755.1. Lineage (NCBI taxonomy): Eukaryota > Metazoa > Mollusca > Polyplacophora > Lepidopleurida > Hanleyidae > Hanleya > Hanleya hanleyi. The sequence continues at coordinate 6,262 of JAVTVY010002103.1, forward strand.
ATGGCCTGCAATTTTTCCCAAATCTACAGTACCCCATAATTTGAGTGATCTTTTTCGGCTTACATCCTTTCTGTTCTGTTACTATAGACCCAAATATCTATTCAGGCCATCCTGCATCCTATGTCATGGCCTAGATATATTGGCTAGCTACAAAATCCAACATTGAATTTCAGTTATTATCCGTAGCATAGCCAGCAATTCTCACATGACATTCGGGTACCCCCATAATTTGGATGCACTTTTTTAGCTGAGATCCTTTCTGTTCCGGTAATATACAGTCATAAATCGATTCAGGCCACCATGTGCCCTATGCCATAATCTAGGAGCATTGGCTAGCTATAGAAATCAGCATTAAATTTCAGTTATTATCCTTAGCATGGCCTGCAATTTTTCTCCCCAATATATCGGTACCCCATAATTTGAGTGAAATTTTTCAGATTAAGTCCTTCATTTTCTGTTACTATAGACCCAAATATCTATTCAGGCCATCCTGTGCCCTATGTCATGACCTGGATATATTGGGTAGCTACAAAATCCCACATTGAATTCCAGTTATTATCCGTAGCATGGCTAGCAATTCTCACATGACACTCGGGTACCCCCATAATTTGGATGAACGTTTTCAACTGAGTTTCTTTGTGTTCCGGTAATATAGTCATGAGATGACTCAGGCGACCATGTGCCCTATGCCATAATCTAGGAGCATGGGCTAGCTACAGAAATCAACACTAAATTCTAGTTTTGCCCCCCCCCCCCCCCTCTAATTAGAGGGGGGCATATAGTGATCGCTTTGTCCGTCCGTCCGTCTGTCCGTCCGAGTTTCTTGTCCGCGCAATATCTCGGTTAATATTTGATGGACAGGATTGAAACTTGCATGCAATGTGGCCAGTACCTCGTAGTTGTGCAGCATGAAGTTTTTTCCGAGTTCCGGTATAATTTTCAAGAGTTATGGCCCTTTTTCTGAAATCTGTGAATGGGACTTGTTCGGGCTGGATCTTGGTTAATATTGTATGGACAAGTATGAATTTGCATGATACATGTATGTGGTTTGTGCCCCACAGTTGTGCAGCATAAAGTTTCTCCCCGTTTTGCTTATATTTTCAAGAGTTATGGCCCTTTGTTCCTGAAATCTCCGTGAATTGGGACTTGTCCGGGCTGGATCTCGGTTAATATTGTAGGGACAATTATGAAATTTGCAGCATATGTGGTCAGTGCCCTGTAGTTGTGCAGCATGAAGTTTCTCCGCGTTTCGCATATATTTTCAAGAGTTATGGCCCTTTTTTTCTCAAATCTTTGTGAATTGGGACTTGTCCGGGCTGGATCTCGGTTAATATTGTATGGACAATTATGAAATTTTCAGGATATGTGGTCAGTGCCCTGTAGTTGTGCAGTGTGAAGTTTCTCCACCTTTCGCATATATTTTCAAGAGTTATGGCCCTTTTTTCTTGAAATCTTTGTGAATTGGGACTTGTCCAGGCTGGATCTCGGTATATTGTATGGACAATTAAGAAATTTGCAGGATATGTGGTCAGTGCCCTGTAGTTGTGCAGCGTGAAGTTTATCCGCGTTTTGCTTATATTTTCAAGAGTTATGGCCCTTTTTTCTTGAAATCTTTGTGAATTGGGACTTGTCCGGGCTGGATCTCTGTTAATATTGCATGGACAAGTATGAAATTTGCATGATATGTGGTCAATGCCCTATATAGTTGTGCAGCATGAAGTTTCTCTGCTTTCGGTTATATTTTCAAGAGTTATGATCCTTTGTTTATCAAACCTAAGTGAATGGGATATATTTATTTGTCCAGGCTGGATCTCAGTCCATAACCGATTTGGACCGGGAAAATGGCTATATATATGTCATTCTACATTCCAAAGCAGACCACATAGGTCCTGAAGTATGAAATTGCCCCAAAAAGATTTAATTGGGTGCAAAATTCAAAGTTTACTGATCGCTTCATAATTTTACACAATATACTCCCAAGGAATGTAGGTCTCATTTTCGGATTTGACGAAAGCCCCGGCGACCATCTTGCATCAAAACATTGTATTAGCACTTGTTGGTCGATACTTTGAATATGTATTATGCGAGGCATGGCAAAAAAATTGACTGAAATAGAATTTTCATAATCATGAAGGCCTCCACCGACCAATACAGAACAGGACAATGGCGGGGCAGTGTCGGATTAAAGCGGAAGGGGGGGGGGGGGGGTATACAATCTCCTGTGTTATTATCCTGAACATGGCCTGGAATTTTTCCTCCAAATATACCGGTACCCCATAATTTGAGTGAACTTTTTCAGCTTAGATCCTTCACGTTCTGTTACTATAGACCCAAATGTCTATTCAGGCCCCCCTGTGCCCTATGTCATGACCTAGATATATTGGTTAGCAACAAAATCCCACATTGAATTCCAGTTATTATCCTTAGCATGGCTAGCAATTCTCACATGACACTCGGGTACCCCCATAATTTGGATGAACTTTTTCAACTGAGTTTCTTTCTGTTCCGGTAGTATACAGTCGTGAGGAGACCCAGGCCACCATGTGCCTTATGCCATATCCTAGGAGCATGGGCTAGCTACAGATATCAACACTATATTCCAGTTATTATCCTTAGCATGGCCAGCAATTTTTCCCCAAAATATATTGGTACCCCATAATTTGAGTGAACTTTTTTAGCAATAGCCTTTGTATTCTGTTACTATAGACCCAAATATCTGTTCAGGCCACCCTGTGCCCTATGTCATGGCCTAGATATATTAGCTAGCTACAAAATCCCACATTGATTTTCAGTTATTATCCGTGGCATAGCCAGCAATTTTCACATGACATTCGGGTACCCCCATAATTTTAAAACTTTTTCAGCTGAGATTCTTTCTGTTCCGGAAGTATAACATCAAAAGGAGATTCAGGCCACCATGTGCCCGAAGCCATAGCCTAGGAGCATGAACTATCTACAGAAATCAGCAATGAATTTTAATTAGTATCCTTAGCATGGCGTGCAAATTTCCCCCCAAAATACCGGTACCCATAATTTTAGTGAACTTTGTCAGCTTAGATCCTTTCTGTTCTGTTACTGTATACCCAAATATCTATTTAGGCCACCTTGTGCCCTATGTCATGGCCAAGGGCGTAGACAAGTTATCAGGTTTGGCGGGGCTTGAGAGGGGGAGAGTGTGAGAGGGGGGTATCCGCCCCCTCGCAGCTTAAGAATTTTTTTTGAAACTTGATGGTAAATTGGCACTCTCTGGGAGCATCTGAGTGGTATAACATTGTAACAACTGAAATTTGATTTATTCCAAAATGTCTCATAACAATGACGATCACTACATTGATAAACGTTACAAGCTGAAATGATCATTCAGTCTCGGGTTTGCACTATAATTCAAGTTAATCCTTAGACAATACTATCCTGTCCCGATAGCAGCGGAATGGCTGCATTGATGCGTGACTGAGCACATGAGCTCTGGTTCATTAATTGGGTTGCCTTTGCTATCTTTTTAACATAGGAAATATTGTTAATCGATGATAACGGCTATTTTGTACCTACAGTTGTCGAACTTATCAAAAATGTTAGCTTAGTGGACCTTTCTTGGAATAGTAGGAAAACTTATCCATATTTACCATATTTACACCAGTTATTAAACAGTGACTTCAGGTCTACTGTCTGTCCCGGATAATATATCTCAGACGTTTTCGGCGATATGTCTCGGACAATTTATCGGACCAATCTCACGTTCGGCTATTTCCGTATTGGCGGAACTCAGCTAAAGTGAGTTCTGGGGCGAGATTGTTTATCGGACAGCATTGAAACTTCACACAGTAGAAAAAAATACTAAATTTATTTCAAAGTATCACCAAAATCCTTCCAGTGGTTCTCCATAAATCGCGAAAAACAAAAATTAGATGGGAGATTTGTGAGTTATATTTTTGACGTCATAAAGTCATGCCTGCATTGGCAGATCAAAGTCATGTTGGCCCCAAAATAACATGGTATTGGTGATTTTCGTCAATTCTCAACAGATTCTAATGAAAGACAGGAATAAAATTAATGTTTTATAGTTTATATACTGTGGAAACTTTCAATGTTGTACGATAAATTGTCTCCGAAATATCACCGAAAACGTCTGGGATATATTATCTGGGACAGACAGTAGGTTTATTTCTAGAGTTCCTATATATGAAAAGTAGTTGAGAGTTTGTATCTCTTGTTTGTGAATAAAGAAATACTGAACAAATGACCGGGATCTCAATTGAAAAACAAAACAACTTAATAGTGAAAGATTTACGAAAAATTATGCTCAACTGGAGTTTTGATTTTTTTCACCCAAATAGGCGGTATTTGATTGGAATTGGAGCACACTATTCCATTCTCGGAGACGATCGCAAAAGATTTGAACCCGAAATCGTCAATCTATGGCTTAGGTCACTGATCAATTGCAATCTTATTTTAGGCCTAATGGTATGCACTGGCGGTGAGAAGTTTACTTCTCATGTATTAATTGAATAATATACGTGATCTTTTTGCTATGTTAGCTTTCTTTTTCTTTATTTCTTTCTTTTTTTCGTTTGTTTGTTTGTTGTTTGTTTTGTTTTTTGCCGGTCGTCAAAATTTGGGGGGGCTGAAGCGCCCCCCGTTGTCTACGCCCTTGATGGCCTAGATACATTGGCTAGCCACAAAATCCCACATTGAATTCCAGTTATTATCCGTAGCATGGCCAGAAATTCTCACATGACATTTGAGTAACTCCATAATTTGGATAAACTTTTTCATGTGAGTTTCTGTCTGTTCCGATAGTATACTGTCACGAGGAGACTCGGGCCACCATGTGCCATATGCCATAATCTAGGAGCATTGGCTAGCTATAGATCTCAACACTAAATTTCAGTTATTATCCTTAGCATGGCTTGCAATTTTTTCCCCCAAAATACCGGTAACCCATAATTTAAGTGAACTTTTTTAGTTTAGATCCTTTCTGTTCTGTTACTATAGACCTAAATGTCTATTCAGGCCACCCTGTGCCATATGTCATGACCTGGATATATTGGCTAGCTACAAAATCCCACATTGAATTCCAGTTATTATCCGTAGCATGACCAGCAATTCTCACATGACATTCGGGTACCACCATAATTTGGATGAACTTTTTCAACCGAGTTCCTTCATGCCACCATGTGCCCTATGCCATATCCTAGGAGCATGGACTATAGCTACAGAAATCAGCATTGAATTTCAGTTATTATCCTTAGCATGGCCTGCAATTTTTTCCCCCAAAATACCGGTACCCAATAATTTGAGTGAACTTTTTCAGCTTAGATTCTTCCTGTTCTGTTACTATAGACCCAAATATCTCTTTAGGCCACCCTGTGCTCTATGTCATGGCCTAGATATATTGGGTAGCTACAAAATCCCACATTGAATTCCGGTTATTATCCTTAGCATTTCTCACATGACATTCGGGTACCCCATAATTTGGATGCACTTTTTCACCTAATTTTCTTTCTGTTCCGGTAGTTTACAGTCATAAGGAACTTCAGGCCATCATGCACCCTATGCCATAGCCTAGGAGAATTAATATTAAAATCAATAATGAGGGTAAAAATATCACTCGCCTTTTATCCTAATCGCCGTCAACGGGTCATGTGATGCCTTTATTCTTAGCTGAAGAGACTGCTAAAATAGACGTCACTCGACCCAGTAACCCGACCATGACACCTTAAAGGTCGATGCGACCCAGATCATGACGACTCCGACCCTAATTACATAGCACTGTTACGTCATACCACCCAATTAGGTCGATTTCTTAAGTCATTCCACCTACTTTTGAGTGACCTCGACCTACTTTTGAGTGATCTCGGTCACACGATGACGTCATACGTGACCTAGATACCGACATCAGGGCCCTTCCACTACTTGCGCAAAATCTAGATGGAAATTGTTTTACTGATCAACACCCCTGCAGCACAAAATTTAGAGTGGTCAGACCAACGTTTTGAGATAGGAACACCATAAACAAATCTATATCACATTGTCATGCCTGCAATGTGCACAAAAAGTCAGTTGAGACTTTCAATAAAGGACATTGCACGCTATTGCGGCCTTTTGGCCCCCTTTTTAACTTTTACCAGTTCGACCATTACAAACCACGTGACTTCAGTGGCATTGGATGGACTGCCAAATATCTAACAAGCGCTGCCACACTCTTCTCAGTCAGCGTTTCACATTAATCTGCTGAGAAAAATTTAAACTTAATTACTCTAAAAAAAGTTGATTCGTCGATGGCAGATCGTTACATGTTAAATGTGTTAATATTTGCACCAGCTATATTATATCACGACGTGTATACTACTAATGTCAGTGAAAACATAATATCATCCGACAATAATGTGACTTATTACGCCTCAGAGTAGTTTGTTTGATAGCCGATTGGTCAATTGCCATCCCATAAATAGTTCGTATTAGGTCAGCTACACACCACATACGAATAATCACGTGTTAACGTTACCATAGTGGAACGTGGAATTGACGTAGCCTGTCCTTCAAGGCAACGTCACAAAGCCGACACGTAAGAAAACGAAGAGCTACGTCGTACCAATGGCTTTGTGACGTTGCGCCTCAGCGTTTGCATTCAATCCAAAGACGTTGTGGGCATGCGCGACTCATATAACCTGTTTCGTATTAGGTCAGGAAATGTGAATCAGTTGAAATTGTCTTACGAAAACAAACCGCATTTAATCGTTGTTGTTGTGGCTTTTTCGGCTTAAACAAAGGCTCTTCGGCATAATAAAATCGTTATGATGTTTGTTTGAGGGGGCATACGAACTATTTACATGGTCAGTGTGGGGAATTCTTATCGGTCTCGCCTGACGGCTCGACCGATAAGAATTCCCCACACTGACCATGTAAATAGTTCGTATGCCCCCTCAAACAAACATCATAACTGATAATCTTCGAAGTCGATCTTCCGCTTCCTGTGGAGCTACTTGAGGAATCAAGTTGGTAGAAGTAGGAACTTCTACCAACTTGATTCCTCATCCTGTCCAGTAATGTCGAGATTTCATCAGCATCCATGTCTGTGAAATGTTGACGCAGTGTCATTACATCCACCGATTCGCCCATCTTGTTTTCCATCGAAGTGTTTGGAGCCTGGTATCACCACAAAGCTACCCCTTCTGCACTTGTAAAGAGTACACCGTCGGGGACTTTTGGCGCAGGAGACTTGGCATCGCCTGACGTACCTTCAGCAAAAAGGGCTTGTTGTGTCGTAGTATCAATCGGATACCCAGTTCTCTTCCATTTGTAAAATCTCTGTCGGCATGCGTTGAAAATCAAACCATCTTGCGAATGCGAAATATTACCCCAGTTTGACTGATCAACAGATATTTTGTGCATTTGGCCCTTTTTTCTTCGCTTGTCACAGCATGAACACAGCGACCATATATACCCTTGTCGATTTCACCTTTTATTAACCTGATTCAGAATCGTATATGTTTCAAGCGTCATACACAGCTTACTTTGAACAATTCAGATAAAAGTTAGATTTATAAACTCCTATTTGAGTACAATGTTCCTTGCTTTATTTGCAAGTAAATTGGTTCTTTTCATGCTGAGCTACTTTGATAACGGTACACATATTCGTAAATGCACAGAAAAATAATATCTTCAAAATCCATATTATTTTTAAAGTAGTGGCTACTATATTTATGTTCTTTCTCGTGTTCTGAATGTGCATCGAAGTGGGGGACGGGAGTGACAATAAATTATGACAAGAAAAAAATGCGAAGAAGTTCAAAAACAGCGCTCTCTTAACCATTACACGACCGTGCAATGCGACGGGCGTGCTATCCTGAATTATCCCATCAATGTTCAGCACTCCACGTGAAAGAATACATCTAATAAAGTTTTAATTTTACATATGAAGCCAGTCGAGAACCAAAATCATCTTTGGACAACTACTAGGTATGGACTCAACAAATATTTTATGTAAAGTTTGTTTTGGTTCTCGACTGGCTTCATATGTTTGAAGAGAAAATAGATAGTTATTTTACCCCAAAACTGACGATTTTGCACGAATACACTTCTTCAGTGGGATGTTACTCAAGAACGCCAAGACCTATAGTGCACGCTTAAAACTATAAGTGTTGAAACTTATTCGTGAAGTGTTGAAATAACCCTTTAAGTGTGTCCACAGGGACAACACTTAATAGCAGTCCCTTTGGACACACTTAAAGGGTTATTTCACCACTTTACGAGTAAGTTTCAACACTTTAGTTTTAAGCGTGTGCCTGACAATTACTCTGAACATACGACAAGATAATATTCTTTAAGCTAACGGAAAAAATTCTTTCCTACGCGATATTTTATTTTGGCACTCCAAACCCCAACAAACCGCGCCAGGTCCTTTGTACCTTGGATTGTATGCATGCACTATTGACAATATATGGTCGCTCCGACCATGTAAACTGTGGTTGAAGGCTATCCTACCAAGAAAAAGTTGGTCGGAAATTCTTGGTCGAATTCCGACCAATCAATATATAGTCTCTCCGACCAGGACAAGTGCGGTCAGATAATAATACTTGGTCGGTCACGCCCATATATTTTTCTTTGTCGTTTCGACCATTTTGTTTCAACAAGTGATCATGTTGTATACTCAGAACAGTTTCAAGGCACGGAGTCTCATCATTCTCGAATAACAGGGATGTGAATTGGTGCATTCGTGCAAAATCGTCAATTTTGAGGCGAAAACACCTCATATTTCTTTCTATAAACATATGAAGATAAACGATAACCTGAACCAGCTTGATACAGCATACTCGCTGTTCAAATACGTAGTAGTATAGACCAAATCTGGTTCTGGTTATCGTTATCTTCATATGTTTACAGAGAACAACAGGAATTTTCACCTCAGAATCAAGTATTTTGCACGAATGCATTACTTTACGGCCGTTACTCGAGAATCACGAGACCCAGTGCCTTGCATTTTTTCTGAGTATACAATATAATATTGTACTCTGCCAATTGAACAATTTCTTGTAGTGGAAGCATTTTTCCATCTAAAGATACAAGGTCCTTTACAGAGCGTGCGTGTGCAATTTGGCATCACACAAATCCGCATAATATATCTCCGGTTCAAGGTCTGTTCATACGGCTTCTTAGATCTTTCAATGCACCAAACCTCTAGTGATAGTTGTCAAGAATTGGTAGTGATCGTAAAAATTGTAATTTTTGAAAAGTACGTTGAAGACATATTTTACATAATCTTGTTTAGTTTTGGTCGCGTATATGTGAAATTTGACTGTAATTTGACAATATTTCGTTAAAAAGTATCCCCTTTCTATCAGGATTTCAATTCAAGACATTGAAAACCCGGAAATTTCACCACATTTCCAATGCTGAATCGTCGATGAGGCGATCGGTGACCCATCTTCTCTAGCCAAGTCGACGTACATCACGTTGCTCTGTACGTAGAGAGCTTTGCGATGTAGTTGACTTGGCTGGTGAAGATGTCGGTGACCCTGATTATGAAATAATCAGAGGATGCACTTTTGAAACAAGAACGAAATATATATATATATCCTCGTACTTATTTATTTATTTATTTCCACTCCCAGAAGATCCTAGGCAAGCCATTGGTCGACAGCGGTCACGTGCCGTTGGGATAAAAACACATATCAAACTGCACTGGCTGACCCAGTTGACGGCAGTCTGTAATGTAAACAAACATGGCAGCTGGAGTGTTCTGTCTGTAGCGACAGCACTGGAAATAAAGAATATATCGGATATCAACTTTGTAAATCTGACCGATAGTATGTGCGACTGTTCCTGGAATATCTGGAAAAGGTAGTGTACTGTGACTTTGAGTAACAGTTGACGAAAGCCGCCTTGACGCTTGACTTCGCTTCGACGATCTCGCCTACGATCACATGTGCCGGTACAATGTGAATGATGTGGACGTTTACCTCTGATATTCGCGTTTATTCTTATTCGACGTGTACAATTTTAGGTTACATGAATCAAAATACTGTTAGCAGATAGAAAACATTCTTAGAATACGTTGTTTAATTCAAGATTGACCATTTTCAGACGTTTTTTGTTCGAAAACTGTGCCGTCTTTTTCACTGACTCGACCCCAGCTCGGCCGATCAGCCAAAGAGTTGGCGATCAGACTCTAGCGCTGTACGGTCTTTTGACTTATCATTTCGAGCAGAAGTCATGATTTCTTGTCATATTTCTATGAAATATGACCAAATCTACAATGCTGATTCCGAATATTTCAAAATATTTGACGCGTCTCCAGCCGTTTTCATTATCACTTTTGTCGTATTTGGTTAGCAAGTTTTAGACCCACTTTACCTCGAAACTTTCCCGAGTTGAAAAAGCTGCTCGTAGAAATAAATACGTTATCCTGTCTCTGCTCGTTTGATACTGAATTTTATCCTGTTTCCTGGCGAATGCCACACTCCCGCTTCGCGGTCGTGTGGCATTTTCGCCAGGAAACAGGATAAAATTCAGTATCAAACTCGCAGGGACAGGATAACTTATAATATCCTCGTACATTTAGGCGTACGCTGCGCTATATCGCTCCGAGTTTTACTTAGGTCTTCATGTCGAAATAAGCCAAAATTGGTACATACCACTGCTCATAAACCCGTAATAATAGCTGGCAGAGATCGTTGTACAGATGGTAGAGATCGTTTGAACTGATAGAGATTTGTTTGGATAAATACCCTGATCAGGGAGCACTCATTGTTTTCATTCACAATGCGGCAGAATGGCAAATACGTGCGTAGTAATTCAACGTAAGTAAATAACAATGACCGCTCCGCTGACTTTATGACAGTGGGATATTTCTCTTCGTGTGACTCGGTTGTCGGTAATAATGGGACTTACTATACAAAAAAAGTTTAATGACCTAATATATTGAACATTTATGAGCTATTTCATCACCAGTAAAAAATTGTCAAAATAATGAAGTACAAATACCAAATTTTTCGTTACACAGATCGACAAAAATTTGGACTATACCCTATCTGCGTTGCTGAACGTTCGAACTTGAAAAGATTGGTTGAAACCAATGAACGTCTTAACATGTTCTTCTTTATTCCTTGGTATAGTCTTTGGTCCAGTCATGATTTTGTTTTAAACGAAGAGTATTAAATGCAGTAAAATTGGTCATTGATTAATCAAACTATATAGCAAGGCGAATATACTGTCTTGGTGCATCGAGAAAGTTGATTTTTCTGGCGAATTTGGTGGATTCCGTGAATATTTCCTGTATATTCGTGAATCTACAGAGGATTTCTTATCCTTTTGAGTTTTGATCCACAATCTATCTGCATTGGAAGTCTGGCAGTGTGCCTAGCATTAATATAGATAAATCCTGAAAATCATGATCACGTATAGAAGCGCCCGTCACCAAAAAACCCCACATTTTTCGCACAAAATTCACTCCAATTTTTTCGCATATATTAGCATGCTGTTTTTTTTCTATTCGCTTCCTATTATCTCCGGGGACACGCCAATAACAGAGAAGATGTGTTTTAATCGCGAAATATTTGTCCCGCAATTTTTAAACCTGATGAACTCCGGAAATTCGAAATTGTCGAGGAGGAAAAGTTGCGTTTTACTGAAAAGTATATACCGGTATTTTAAAACATATGTAGAAAAGATATGCATGTGACAGGAACTGTATACATCGGCCAAAATAAGAGTTCAGAGTTTTAATTTTATAATTAGAAGTGATAAATTCATCCTAGGAATTTTTTTTTTTTAAAAGCGCTCTCGTGATTCCGTCACGGACTAAAGACTTAACCCCTGTGATGACCCAATCGCGCTTTTCTCTCGAAGAAAAAAATCTTATCATCCTTGGGTACTGTATGTTAGTAAGAGATGTCATATAAGAATAATCAGATTGAAACAGATCAGCAACAAAAATAGACAAACAACACTAGTCAAAACGAAGGACTTTCACTGTGATTCCGTCACGGACATTTCCAAAGATTATATAACGAAAAATCTGCAATATTTCAGAGGATATTATACTTTTTTTGAAACTCGACAGCAGTAACTAGGCTATAAGACGTAGAAAATATGCTTATATAGAATAAAATTTCAATAACGAGCGCTTCAAACTTTTAAAGTACCTTCCAAACCGTGATTCCGTCACACTGGAATTATATGAATTCTAATCGACCGCATGTTTAACAAGTAACAGCTAGCGGTTGCCTTTTTTGAATTGAACAACTGTTTCCAGACATGGTGTGGTGTTTGTCCGTTTGTTTTTATTTTGAGTTTCTGTGTCGGACTTCACCGATAGACGTAAAACGTGATGTTATGGTTGAATAAAGATGTTGTAGATGCATGGAAAAGCTCGATATTGTCCGATATTTCCACACACAAAAAAGAAAAGAAATGCAGCTTCGTGTGTATTGGGCATAGGGAGCGAAAACCCTTGGCACACTATTGACCCATCACCTAACAGACTAGTCCCAGGTCAAACTAGGCAAGGCGAATATATAATCTTCATCAAAATGGTTGGTGTATCGATAATTTTGATGTTTCCCTCGCGAATTTAGTGGATTCCGTGAATATTTCCCGTATATTCGTGAATCTACAGAGAATTTCTTATCCTGTTGAGTTTTGATTCACAATCTATCTGCATTGAAAATCTGGGGCGGAAAGTGCCCCCCTATATATTTTCGCTATCCTTTAGGCTATAGACACTATATCTTTGGATCAGGCTTTACTGGAAAATGCAGAGGAATCCATGATGGCTGCCATCATGACGCCACAGTGACATCATTAAAAAAAAACATTTTTTGAACGATTTTTCGATAAAATTTTCCAAAATTTTTATTTCTGTTTTCGTCGCAAAAATGCATGATAAATGAGTAAATAATAATAATCTGATGTGAAATAAAATAGCATTTGCCCACTTTGCCTGGGAGAAAAGAAGGAATTTTGAAGAAAAATGATGAAAACGTCACTTTTCTGGTACGCCACATGATCACTATTTTGAATTTACCCATGATCCTCTGCTTGGGGGGGGTATGGATTCAAAATGACCCCAATATGATAAGCTAAAGTCAATTGCCCCCCTAACATTCCGGACATTCCCGAAGATGGGTGGACATTCCCGACGATTCCCAGTGATTCAGACGAAGCGACTGCCCCATTGACATGACTGAGAAGCCACATGGACGGGGGATTTATCCGCATATATTTAGTCATCCGTGACATCATATAAAACATGACAGGAAATGACCATTGATCTCTAACCAGGACCGGACGTGACATCATCGGATGTGACGTCATCAACCGGGACCATTTTCACCCTCACAAATGCTAATGAATCGGTGTTCTTCCTACTACTTATGACAGTCTGATTAAAATAAGATCTACATTCTCCCTTCGCTACACAGTTGGTTAATTATGCGTTAACGTCTGTTTAACCTCATCAATATGCCCGATAGGACAAAATTTGTATGGCTTCTTTCTGTCCATGACATGCACGGTTATCATATCTCTTGGCAGTTAACTTTATTCATCGCAACCTAATTAGCAGGCAATATTTGATGAATAATGTACATGTATCTTCTGATTGAGTCTGGTGAACATGTTGTGATTTACGTTTTTCAATCTTGTACACATTAACCCATTTATGGGTGGAAAAAGTACAAGTATAGATTCTGTTTTATTTATTTTGTTTAATGAAACTTTTTGGGACATGCATCAACGAACTCACTTTCATGTTTCAATTTTTTCGGTCTTCCATAGCAAAGAATGTATTACATTGGTCAATATATATATTGTTTATTTGAATGCGAAGAGGGCATGCAAATGTATAATTTCACAGGTCGAAAGGAATGTGCAATTTGAAGTGGAGATAAAAGTCTTATCCGCGGCTCACAATATGAAGTGTGAATACACATTCTCACCTTCTTTGTGTTTATCAGATAGTTCCCAAGCAGACATAAAAGAGAATGTCACATATCTCTACAAAATTTGCCGCGGAAAATTATAACCGCTTCTTTAAGCGGTAGCCAATAATATTTACTGACAAACCCGTCGTATTGTTTCCGGACAACCAATGTGTATACTCGTTTCGTTTACAGCCAATCGGATTTCTTCTGTTTTTCAAACAGAGAACATCCGATTGGTTGCAACCTCGAACATAACTCGAATGTACTTGACAAGGTTTGTTCGTTTGTTAGTTGGTTAATACATACTATCTTGGATATACGACCTGGAGAATGAAAAACTGCACGGCGTGACTGGGACATTTTCAGGATATTCAGAATTCGGCAGTCCTTTAACGTTCACTTATCCAAATATCTGATACGTAATTTGGAGTCGAGTAAAAGGCACGTCAAGACGCCAGTCCAGACGATAATGTGAGTAGTAAAATTGTTTTTATCACATTTGCAAATTAACCAGACACCAAATAATCAATTATATGGTCTCTGAATTAACTAAGCACAACCTGGCATACCACATTATCCCTGTAATCTATTATTTCCATGCCGGTAATAAAAATATGATTATTGCGCCCTTCCTGGCATGACTTTTGTTAAGAGAATTGTAGAAAAAAGTATATAAATCAACCTAAATGGACGTCGAAATCGAATTTACTTAACCGCACCGCCAGCGCAGTAACATGGCGGATAAACGAAACAGTTCTGAAGAGTAGCCCAGTTACTGGTAAATATTGGAGGACGCATAAACATTACTTTTTTATTCTCCAGCATGAAACTGCGCTGGCGGTTGTCTGTGAAGTATTCGAATTTTTAGCTGAAAGTTTTCATTTAGGTTATTCTTCGTACCATTCTCTTAACAAAAAACATACCAGGAAGGGTGCAAAGCCAAAAGTAAATACGCAATAATCTAATTTTTATGGAAAAGAAAAGGTTTGCTTCATAGCTATACCATGTTACCCTGATGCGACAAACTACCGAATATTTGAATTAAAAATGTACATAAAAACTTTGGATTTTTCTTGATACACTATATCTCAATTATGGTCCTGATTTGTTTTAAAATTTCAATTCGGTAACATTTACGATCAACCAAGAATGCGGTAGTTCGTCTTTATTTTCAAAATAACCAGTTTTGATGAAAAACTATTTCAGATTAAACATGTGCACCTGCCATATAACAAAAACTAGAGCCTTAGGCACTGAAACGGGGCTATTTAAATGTAAAATAGGCTGTTGGAATAATTTCACTAACTCTTTGATGTTCAGTCCCATGGCGAAGAGCCATACAATTTGTAGTCTCACACATTTCTCTCAATAAGCATCTCTAGATAGTGCATTAGTGTAATTGTACACATATATTTAAAAAAATAACTTGTGACCGATGGGACAGACATTTATTATGAAACCAACCTTATGAAATGATAAATAATGTCTTCTCTGCATGTTACCAATATTTGTAGAATATTTATGCCCCCCCCCCTCTAATTAGAGGGGGGGCATATAGCGATCGCTTTTTCCGTCCGTCCGTCTGTCCGTCCGAGTGATTTCTTGTCCGCGCAATATCTCAGTTAATATTTGATGGACAAGATTGAAACTTGCATGGAATGTGGCCAGTACCTCGTAGTTGTGCAGCGTAGAGTTTTCTCCGCGTTCCAGTATAATTTTCAAGAGTTATGGCCCTTTTTTAGAAATCTCAGTGAATAGGACTTGTCCGGGCTGGATCTTGGTTAATATTGTATGGACAAGTATGAAATTTGCATGTTATGTAGTCAGTGCCCCACAGTTGTGCAGCGTAAAGTTTCTCCCCGTTTCGCTTATATTTTCAAGAGTTATGGCCCTTTGTTCCTGAAATCTCTGTGAATTGGGACTTGTCCGGGCTGGATCTCGGTTAATATTGTAGGGGCAATTATGAAATTTGCAGCATATGTGGTCAGTGCCCTGTAGTTGTGCAGCATGAAGTTTCTCCGCGTTTTGCATATATTTTCAAGAGTTATGGCCCTTTTTTTCTTCAAATCTTTGTGAATTGGGACTTGTCCGGGCTGGATCTCGGTTAATATTGTATGGACAATTATGAAATTTCAGGATATGTGGTCAGTGCCCTGTAGTTGTGCAGTGTGAAGTTTCTCTACCTTTCGCATACATTTTCAAGAGTTATGGTCCTTTTTTTCTTCAAATCTTTGTGACTTGGGACTTGTCCAAGCTGGATCTCGGTTAATATTGTATGGACAATTAAGAAATTTGCAGGATATGTGGTCAGTGCCCTGTAGTTGTGCAGCGTGAAGTTTCTCCGCGTTTCGCTTATATTTTCAGGAGTTATGGCCCTTTTTTCTCGAAATCTTTGTGAATTGGGACTTGTCCGGGCTGTATCTCGGTTAATATTGCATGGACAAGTATGAAATTTGCATGATATGTGGTCAATGCCCCATAGTTGTGCAGCATGAAGTTTCTCTGCTTTCGGTAGTATTTTCAAGAGTTATGATCCTTTGTTTATCAAACCTAAGTGAATGGGATATATTTATTTGTCCAGCATGTCCAAGCTGGATCTCAGTCCATAACCGATTTGGACCAGAAAAATGGCTATATATATGTCATTCTACATTCCAAAGCAGACCACATAGGTCCTGAAGTATGAAATTGCCCCCAAAAGAGTTAATTGGGTGCAAAATTCTAAGTTTACTGATTGCTTCATAATTTCACCACAATATACTCCCAAGGAATGTAGGTCTCATTTTCGGATTTGACGAAAGCCCCGGCGACCATCTTGCATCAAAACATTGTATTAGCACTTGTTGATCGATACTTTGAATATGTATTATGCGAGGCATGGCAAAAAAATTGACTGAAATAGAATTTTCATAATCATGAAGGCCTCCACTGACCAATACAGAACAGAACAATGGCGGGGCAGTGTCGGATTAAAGCGGAAGGGGGGGGGGCATACAAATGAGCAATCTCTGATTGCTTCCTTCCTGTGTTTTACTTTTTTCAGATTATAGAAAGCATATCCTTCAGCAGTAAATGACAAAAAATGAATATTGAGATACAATGTAAAATCCTCATGGTTAGATGGACTTGATCTATGCTGGGATGTATCATCTCATGGCATCATATTAATTATTTACATGTACCTCGTTCTGCCATTACACCACTAGTTTGGAAGGTTACAAATTCTTACAATGGTTGTATGCAGACTTGTACATGTAGGCTGACACTGCTATCTAAACATAACTTGGAATTTGACCCTATCAGCTAAGTGAACCAAGCCATTGACCTAGGTCATGCATGTGTCTATGCTCTAAATGGTATAGAGGATCTGGTGGAGGGGATGTTTGTGTGTTGGTCCACAAGTTACATACCGTGTATACAATTTCTGCGAGAATGGAAGCCTAGAAAATTAGAATTTCTTGCCAACATGGCAAACATATAAGTCTGCCTTGAACTATTTTCTTCTGTATATGTTAAGTGTTCTAATAAAGTTTTTATCAACCAGCAATTTATGACATCCTTTCAGGAAAACACTCTAAGTCAACCTCTGAATAGTATCCATTTTGTATTCATGCTCTAAAGCAGGAAATCTCTGTGAAAATGACATATGAACATATGTAGGAATAGCAGAAAATATTTAACTTCACTAATATAGACCAGGTGAAACAAAATCTAGCCAAAATAGTTGACCTAACTGTCTGCAGTAGCTGAATAACTTGAGGACTCTTTTCTTCTGCTCTTCCTCTCAAAGCCTAAAGCAGTTAAATAAACAACCCTGGCAACGGTACCAAATGTGCTCAAGTTTTTCCTCACTACAACACAGGACCATTAGTCCCTACGGGACTAACTTGCCCCGTGAAAAACAAGTCAATATGGTAACTATTTATTTTATCGAACTCAATACATTGGAAATTATTTCAACATACTGTATACTCTCTAAAAACTACTGTGTACAATTGTGCACATCCACATTAAATTGTTTACCACAGATACACATTTTGTGTATATTACATACACAGTATGTGAATCACTGGTACACAATTTTATGTGGATGTGCGTTTTCACCACAGTAATGTGTATCGCTGCTCCACGGTGGTTTTTAGAGAGTAGCCTACCACACTGCCGTCTTTTTCATCACATTTGCATACCCCTCCAAACAGAGGATCTAAATTTTCAAAATTTCACACCAGCTAATTATTTCCTAATTTGTTACGTTTTTAATGGGGGAAATCAAATGAAAAAAACAAGTTCTGGGAGAGAGATATGATGTTGCTTTTTTTCTGAAAATTTTTACTATTTATTTCATGAAATATTCCTACTGGCTGCTGAGATTTTTTAGGTGTTGTGCAAAGTTGATATGCAAATATGCTTTGATGATGCCACCCTGTGAACTTGAGATAATTGATAGACAGATATAGTAGCAAATTTTCTTGTCTAAAATACACATGAATCTGATTGTTTGAATGCATTCCACGAACATTGTATTTACACTTCATTGGATTTGTGATTTGGTCACCAATATTTTCAGAAATATGGTTACCATAGTAACTGGTAACTAAGCGTTTTATTTCGGGTACTTAACTTGACGTAATTTTTTATGAATATGAATTGCATAGACCTGTGTTACTGCATATTCAGTAATTAAAATTTAATAATACTGTGAAATTTCCACCATAATGACCAATTTGGAGGGGAAATGACTGGGGGGAGATGGTTTGGGGGAGAAATGACCTACATTCCCCTTAGTAACCTGTTGCTATGGTAACCATATTTCTGAGAATCATATTCCCTTAAACCATGGAGCTAAAATTTAAGCTCCATGCTTAAACAGACTTGAATAGTTTGCACATTGCTATAAATAAGCAATACTCTCTCAAAACTACTGTGGACAATTGTGCACATCCACATTAAATTGTTTATCACTGGTACATATTTTGTGTATAGTACGTACACAGTTTGTGCATCCCAGGTACCGGTACACAATTTTATGCAGTCTGATTAAAATAAGACCTATCATGCCGCTCTGCTCAGTAGGTCTGAAGGAAAGCTTATGGGAGTCATGTCCACTGACCTCTAGCAACTGACCAATCAAATCATGTCTTCAATGCAGGTGTATTTTAACTGTGAAAAGTATGATTGGCAAATCTGTTATGCATATCATAATATCAGTAAATACCTTTGGTGTAATTTATTGTTTATCATTCTGAGTGAGGCATCTTTTATGAAATCAAAAGGGCTACAATTCTTTTTATATCTTATTAGTATTATGGTGAATTTAAATGGTGACCATTAGAACTTGCGGTTTTTCATGTGCTTTGTCTAATTTAAGTCATTTTGAGAAGCCCAAACATTATATTTGTCATGAATGCCCAAATTCAGTTCATAGCATATTATATTTGAATAATCTAAAACTTAGTAAGTAACAAATTACCAAATATTTTTCACATGCATATATATGCTCATTTTGAGAATCCCAAACTAAAAATAAGTCACACTTGATCTAATGCATCACATAGTATATTTGAGAAGACCATACACATAATTCTCCGTGCAAAGAATTATGGGGATTATCTGAAACATTTTTGGAGTTTTTTATGTTTTTTTTTTATCTAAATCAAGGAATTTATATTGACTCAAATTATCTTGGTCAATATCAATCTTTCATCCCTTAGATTATTATTTGGGCTTATTTCAAGGCCATTAAAACAATCCATGGTTAGATCCAACATGGCAGTGAAATGTTCTTTGGGCTTTTCCATTTTTTTTGCATCTAATCTATAAGACCATGTTCTTGTGAAATCAACTAGTCCAACAGTTTTTACCATGTACTTCAAGATCCTCATGGTACTCATATGAACAGTCACAATCAAAGCGTGACTGAGGTACATTATTTTTAGATGACGACTCTATAACGAATATTATGGATTAAGAATACTGATCAGCGATACGGATTTGATATTTTGGAACATCATGATGTCTTGCCGGCATCATTGAAAACTGTTGACCGCTTCTCTCTTGCAGGAAACAAGCCTATGTTTATGTATACTTTTGTCTTTTTGAATTTGGTGCCAATACTGTTATATGGAAATGGAATAGGTCTTTGGATTATGGACGCGGATATTCTCTAATGGACGACGGCTGGATTATGAATGACGGACTAGACGCTTGTAATTTACTGAGTGCTTCTGAAACTTTGTTGACATATTTAATTTGGTTTGGAAGTGCATATCCTATTTATGATATGAAATATTGATTTTTGTCAAAATTACTATTTCTAATGCTGTGAAACTTAACTTATACCTTACTGTTTTACAATAACACAGAACAAAAACAGTCACTATGGTCCCCCATACCCTCCCAGCCTCCCCACACTATTGGGATATTCACACTGCGTTGGAATAGGAAAGAAGGAAGTTATCGGATTCTGGGTATTCATGCATAGGCATCGAGGCAGTGGAGGCCACAGGGACTATTTTTTGTTCAGTTAAGTAAAGGATTATCGCTTAGATGCATGATAGCAATAATGTATCTGAAGGCGAAAAGTTGATTTTCAAAGTTTTCCATTTTCGGCCCCTCCCCCACAAACCTGGAAAGACGAAATATTGATTTTTGCCATGTTTTTAACTTTTTCAGACTTTGCCGATTTTCTGCAGCATTTGAAAATAAAGTTTGCACCCAACTACATCACCCAAACACGCTTACACAAACGATATTTATCAAGGTCTTCTTCTTGTTCTTTATTTCTTTTCAGCTGATATTTTATATACCGATACACTGTAAAATCAGTGTTAACCTATTGAACGCCTACATTGTAACACTTATTGAACATGTAATTGTGTTCAAATTCACCGGTATTCAAATGCTGAAGAATAGCATTCTAAACTCAAAGATATTAGTGTTCACAAATTTAACACGCATGTTAACTTAAAATTGTTAAATAATGCATTCTGCATTTGAATATGGCTAATCTTTAATGGTTTTAATGAATGCTAAAGTTGAAAATTGAACAATTTGAACACAATTACACATTCAATAAGTGTTACAATTTAGGCGTTCAATAAGTTTACAGTGTACTATGTCGTTTTTCACTGATAATTGTCTGATACCCTTGCATGAACCACAACCATTTTCAGGATTAAACTCCATCAAATCTGATCCCTCTTCACCATCACGTCTGCATTGATTAATTGAGGTTGGTTCATGCATGGTATCACAGACTTGTATAATGTATTATAAGAATTTAGAAATCGAGCATCAGTTATCCACAATATATATGTGTATAGCTTCCACATGGAATGTGCGTGGAACTCGATGCATGAATATTATCATATACTCTAGTGAAATAAAAAGTTTCCATTTCATCAATATTGATTGTAATTATGTAATTACCTCAAATTCATACTTCATCTTTATAGTCAAGAAAGATCACAATTAAATAAATGTACATCTGTTTGTACCATGATCCTATAATAAATATAATCGTAAATTTGAAATTTCTTTGAACCAATTGGAAATACTTGCTGACATAGACTGGAAACAATATTCGCTGTCAAAAATTTGCGCTAATCTTTCATTCATCATCTTAAATTTAATTATACATTTTCTATCACTTCTGAAAAAAACCCAGGTGTTTGGAGAATCGAGTCAATTAAAATATATTGATCAGAAATGGAAAATTTTGTCCATGGAATGTATGGAAACATAACTGATGTTACGATTTCCCATCTTCATACACAAGCCCACTTTTTTGGTCATATTTCGAAGTGTAATTCGAAAACTGAACGAAAACGTCGGCTTGTGTGTGAAGATGCGATTTCTCTGCTGGTTTGACATATATCCAAGTGAGATAAATAGGCAAGTGGTATGAGACATATCCAGCCAGGAACACTCAGCCGTGCAGCAGACCCAGGTATGTGCAACTAATAAACCGTTACTAACCACACTCCCCCGGAAACCTACCGGTGCCAACGCAAGGGGGTGGCATTCCCTCCACTTCTTGGAGCAAACACGACATCGCAATACTAATCGTTAACCTTATCATTATCTGTTGACTTCCTTTGCTCTTCTGAATTACTTCTCTTCTACCTGAACCTCAAAAGCTTCATCTAATAATTTCTCTCCATACTTTCCAATAAATTGCCTGTAAGTCGATACTGTTGCCATGGGAGACTTCTACCTGAAATTCTTCTTCGGCTACAATAACTTCTCCCTTAATTCTGAAACCCCTCACGCAGCTATAATAACCTGTCACTGAACAGTAATTTCTTGCTCATCTCTTCTCTCCGAACTTCTCTCAATAAACCCTGTATTCTTCAACAGTATTTTCTCTCCCCTCTGTGAACTCCGAGTCTCCCCTCAATTGGCCCAAGCGATTTTGGGGGAACTGCAGCATCTCAATCTTATCTTAATCTTATCTTAATCCTTGGAGGTGAAACCTATAACAATTTTTGGGGTTGAAAAAAAAAGGCAAAATGGCCGCTCTGATGACGACACAGTGATGCAATGCATATTTGGATGATTTCTTAGTCAGAATTTCGAACTTGTTTATTCATACAATTTTCCTCGGGAAATCTAGGCCTGTAATCAGGGAATAATTACATGATGTGAAATAAATTGAGAAATGGTGATGTGAATTTTTGTGCAGTTTTATGTGTAAAAAAAAAAAAAAAGTGAAAAATTATGACGAAAATAGTATCAAGACCGTCATTCGATTCACCCATGATCCTCTGAAAGATAACTTCATCCCCATCTCTGTTAACTTCATTCCTCATCTCTGATAACTATTACTTCATCTCTCATCTCCGATAATTTCATCCCTCATCTCTAATAATTTCATCTCTCATCCCTGATAACTTCACCTCTCATCCCTGATAACTTCACCTCTCATCCCTGATAACTTCACCTCTCATCCCTGATAACTTCTCTGATCTCTGATAACTTCATCTCTCATCTCTTATAACTTCATCTCTCATCTCTTATAACTTCATCTCTCATCCCTGATAACTTCATTTCTCATCTCTTATAACTTCATCTTTAATCTCCGATAACTTCATCCCTCATCTCTTATAACTTCATCTCTCATCTCTGATAACTTGCATCTCTCAACTCTTATAACTTCATCTCTCATCTCTTATAACTTCATCTCTCATCACTGATAACTTCATCTCTCATCTCATAACTTCATCTCTAATCTCCGATAACTTTATTCCTCATCTCTTATAACTTCATCTCTCATCTCCGATAACTTCATCCCTCATCTCTTATAACTTCGTCTCTCATGTCTTATAACTTCATCTCTCATCCCTGATAACTTCATCTCTCATCCATAATAACTTCATCTCTCATCTCTATAACTTCATCCCTCATCTCTTATAACTTCATCTCTCATCTCCGATAACTTATCCCTCATGTCCGATAACTTATCCCTCATCTCTTATAACTTCATCCCTTATCTCTTATAACTTCATCTGTCATCTCTTATAACTTCATCTCTCATCCCTGATAACTTCATCTCTCATCCCTGATAACTTCATCTCTCATCTCCGATAACTTCATCCCTCATCTCTTATAACTTCATCTCTCATCTCTGATAACTTCATCCCTCATCTCTTATGACTTCATCCATCATCTCTTATAACTTCATCTCTCATCTCTTATAACTTCATCTCTCATCACTGATAACTTTATCTCTCATCTCTTATAACTTCATCTCTAATCTCCGATAACTTCATCCCTCATCTCTTATAGCTTCATCTCTCATCTCCGATAACTCCATCCCTCATGTCTGATAACTTCAGTTCATCTCTCATCCCTGCTAACTTCATCTCTCGTCTCTTATAACTTCATCTCTCATCCCTGATAACTTCATCCCCCATCTCTTATAACTTCATTTCCCATCTCCAATAATTCCATCTCTCATCTGGTAACTCCATCGTTCTTCTCTGATAACTTCATCTCTCATCTCTGATAACTTCAGCTCTCCTCTCTGATACCTTCATCCCTCATCTCTGATAAATTCATCCCTCATGACTTCATCCCTCATCTCTGATAACTGCATTTCTCATCTCATAACTCCATCCCTCATCTCTCATAACTCCATCCCTCATCACTGATAACTGCATCTCTCATCTCTGATTACTTCATCTCTCATCTCTGATAACTTCATCGCCCATCTCTGATAAATTCATCCCTCA
Organism: Hanleya hanleyi; assembly: GCA_036873755.1. Taxonomy (NCBI): domain Eukaryota; kingdom Metazoa; phylum Mollusca; class Polyplacophora; order Lepidopleurida; family Hanleyidae; genus Hanleya; species Hanleya hanleyi. The sequence goes on from JAVTVY010002103.1 coordinate 30,416, forward strand.
TCTCTGCTAACTTCATTCCCCATCTCTTTTAACTTCATCTCGTCTCCGATAACTTCATCCCTCATCTCTTATAACTTCATCTCTCATCTCTGATAACTTGCATCTCTCATCTCTTATAACTTCATCTCTCATCCCTGATAACTTCATCTCTCATCTCTGATAACTTCATCTCTCAACTCTAATAACTCCATCTCTCATCTCTGATAACTTTCATCTCTCATCTCTGATAACTTTCTGATGAAGTTATCAGGGATGAGCGATGAAGTTATCAGAGATAAGAGATGCAAGTTATCAGAGATGAGAGATGCAAGTTATCAGAGATGAGAGATGCAAGTTATCAGAGATGAGAGATGCAAGTTATCAGAGATGAGAGATGCAAGTTATCAGAGATGAGAGATGCAAGTTATCAGAGAGGAGAGATGAAAGTTATCAGAGGAGAGATATGTAAGATATCAGAGATGAGAGATGCAAGTTCATTCCTCATCTCCGATAATTTCATCTCTCATCTCTGATAACTCCGTCCCTCAAGTCTGATAACTCCATCTCTCAAATCTGATAACTTCATCTCTCTCTAGCGGCGATGAGAGATGAAAGTTATCTGAGTGGGTGGATGGATGGGTGAGTGGGTGGATGGATGGATGAGTGGATGGATGGATGAGTGGATGGATGGATGAATGGATGAATGGATGGATGAGTGGATGGATGGATGAGTGGATGGATGGATGGATGAGTGGATGGATGAGTGGGTGGATTGGATGAGTGGATGGATGGATGGATGAGTGGATGGATGGATGAGTGGATGGATGGATGAGTGGGTGGATTGGATGAGTGGATGGATGGATGAGTGGATACGTGAGTGAGTGGATGGATGGGTGAGTGGATGAGTGAGTGAGTGGATGAGTGGATGGGTGAGTGGATGAGTGGGTGGATGAGTGAGTGAATGGATGGATGATGGATGAGTGAGTGAGTGGATGAGTGAGTGGATGAGTGAGTGAGTGGATGAGTGAGTGGATGAGTGGATGAGTGAGTGGATGAGTGGATGAGTGGATGAGTGGATGAGTGAGTGAGTGGATGAGTGAGTGGATGAGTGAGTGAGTGGATGAGTGAGTGGATGAGTGGATGAGTGAGTGAGTGAGTGGATGGATGGATGAGTGGATGAGTGGATGGATGGACGGATGAGTGGATGGATGAGTGGATTGATGGATGGATGGATGAGTGGATGGATGGATGAGTGGATGGATGAGTGGATGGATGGATGAGTGAGTCAGTGGATGAGTGAGTGGATGGATGAGTGAGTGGATGGATGAGTGAGTCAGTGGATGAGTGAGTGGATGGATGAGTGAGTGGATGGATGAGTGAGTGGATGGATGGATGGATGAGTGGATGGATGAGTGGATGGATGGATGGATGGATGAGTGGATGGATGGATGGATGGATGGATGAGTGGATGGATAAGTGGATGGATAAGTGGATGGATGGATGAGTGAGTGGATGGATGAGTGGATGGATGGATGAGTGAGTGGATGGATGAGTGAGTGGATGGATGAGTGGATGGATGGATGGATGAGTGGATGGATGAGTGAGTGGATGGATGGATGAGTGGATGGATGAGTGGATGGATGGATGAGTGGATGGATGAGTGAGTGGATGAGTGAGTCAGTGGATGAGTGAGTGAGTGGATGGATGAGTGAGTGGATGGATGAGTGGATGGATGGATGAATGAGTGGATGGATGAGTGGATGGATGGATGAGTGGATGGATGAGTGAGTGAGTGGATGGATGAGCTTTTAACTCTCTATTGAGGTTTACAAGTATTTTCCTTCAAAGCTTAATTCGTTCTAGTGCCACATTTGGTAGTTTTACCATGGATTTCATGGTATGGGAGTTTTACCATGGGTTCCAGGTTATGGTAATGTTATCGTGGGTTTCAGGGTATGGTTAATTTACCATGGTTTTCAGGGTGCGGTAAATTTACCATGGTTTTCGCAATAACCATGGTAAAAAACCCCATGGTTTTACGCAATAACCATGGTAAATGACCATGGTTAAAAACCCCGCGTTTTTTCACTATAACCATGGTAAAAACCATGGTTTTTCGCAATTACCATGGTAAAAGGGACAAAACACCATGGTTTTTACCATGCTTTTACCATGGTATTTTTAATAAGGGTTTGTTGAACATTTGATGATGCAATTTCTGGCATCGTTGAAAATCGATTCTCTGTTGTAGTAAACAGTTTCCAACATGTATTTTTTTATCGCACGCCTGGTTGGAATTCTGTTCCATTGTTGTTTCGATTGTGAATTCTCTAGACAGCTGCTTATTTCGAATGTAACGAAGTATTATCTTCTACTGATCTATTTTCACCCTTACATTCTACACAGTTTTCCTAGGTGGCTTCAATTTACTCCACCTGCGCATATCTGTAACGGTATGGGATTATTGTTTTATATTATACAATTATTGCATGTTATAGAGCTGACAAATCGTGATGTCCCACTCTATAACATGCAGTGGTTGTTTTATTGTACCGAATGTCCTATTTGAATAAAATCATGTGAATGAGGATGGTACGAAATAAGCATATCGTGTTCGACACTGCGTGACCGTTGTTGAATTCAAAACACCGTGTCAAGACCGACTGTTCGATCTCGGCTTGTTTGTCGACTCAATCTCATAATTTGGGATCGGTGATCTTACGTACCTTTTCCAAAGATGCCAAATTTATTTCAGCCAATTACCAAATCACATTCACTAATTTCTATCACCAACGTGCCGACGTATACACACAACAGGTCGACGAAGATACACATCAATCTTCGTTTCGAGGAGTATGTTGGTGCGCGCAGTATGCGAGGCAACGCACTATGGGAGGCAGCTCTTGGTCCGTCAGATTGCGCCGTGAAACAATTTGTCATGTTCAACGCTCTGACGTGGTACATGACATTTATTCAACGGTAAGGCATGATATGACTGCATCATCACTGAACATCACGATTTGTAGAATGACACGTGACAGGCTGTCAACCAATAAAAAATTACGAATTTACATGAGGTATAATAATGGGTGCTATTGCCGACAGAAACGTCCGTGATATTTTGCTTGATTTGAAATGGAGAAATTGTGATAATACATGTGCATGTTATTCTAGTTCAGATAATAGAATAGCACACACAGATTTTAGTGATCAGGAAGAAAAGATCCTCATATATATATATCTTCATATAGAGAATTATTTGGATCGATTCCGAATACAAATTTGAAGTTGTGACTGCACTGCTTATTTGACCTCACTTGGGATTATTGGTCATATACAACTGTGATGGCAACATGGAAGATTGTGCCTGTCAACAAATCTTATGCCCCTTCAAATTCATATTCTGCTGGCCACAGACATCTAAAAAATCGCGAGTGAATTTCGAACGTTCTACTTTTTAACTCATTTGGTCTTATCTGAGTAATATCTGCATATTTATGGTCAGGTCGTGATGAATTGTACTTCTCGGCACAAGTGACCCATCTGTCACGTAAACATATATGAACCACAGTTATCTGTTTAATTAGAACTGCGAAGATACGTATTTCACTTCCTCGTTCTCTTTTTCGAGTGTTTTAGGGATCGTTTCCATTAATCGTTTTTTCTTCAGTCGCGATTTTTCTTCAATTTTCTCGATTGAAAAACGATCAGTCGCGAATCAGTCGCGAGGATATCGAGAAAAAAAATGAGAAAAAACGATTGAACCTTTTCTGGAAAAAACCATTCTCTCGCGATATCGTTTTTGAATCGTTTGCCCATGCGCGATCCGTTCTTGATCGCGAATCTTCAATCGCGAGAGAATCGTTTTTTTCAAGGCGCGAGAGAATCGTGAGGCGGAGTGATATTTGACACATAGACCGTGTTGCCATCGTACGCCGCTCTATCCGCGAACTGGGAACTACATGTAATGTTGATTGCGGATTTGTCGATGGAAAAACCTATATTACTATACTATACTGTATACATGCGCAAGATAACCGAATAATATATATGATTCACGATCTATAGTCTCCTACAAGCCGAAGTAGGGCGTATGCTGGAAATATCTATACATATACCTGTGCCATGCTTCCTGTGACGTTCGCGCTCAGATTTACTCTGGCGAAGCGTAAATGACAAAATTACATGTTTATTCAATAATCGTGTG
>JAVTVY010002104.1:0-33662 GCA_036873755.1 Hanleya hanleyi
GTGTGTGAGTTTATTCCAGTTGTGCAGCTCGTACAAATAGACGACTTATCATGCTGGTGTGTGAGTTTATTCCAGTTGTGCAGCTCGTACAAATAGACTACTTATCATGCTGGTGTGTGAGTTTATTCCAGTTGTGCAGCTCGTACAAATAGACGACTTATCATGCTGGTGTGTGAGTTTATTCCAGTTGTGCAGCTCGTACAAATAGACGACTTATCATGCTGGTGTGTGAGTTTATTCCAGCTGTGCAGCTCGTACAAATAGACGACTTATCATGCTGGTGTGTGAGTTTATTCCAGTTGTGCAGCTCGTACAAATAGACGACTTATCATGCTGGTGTGTGAGTTTATTCCGTTGTGCAGCTCGTACAAATAGGCGACTTATCATGCTGGTGTGTGAGTTTATTTCAGTTGTGCAGCTCGTAGAAATAGACGACTTATCATGCTGGTATGTGAGTTTATTCCAGTTGTGCAGCGCGTACAAATAGACGACTTATCATGCTGGTGTGTGAGTTTATTCCAGTTGTGCAGCTCGTACAAATAGACGACTTATCATGCTGGTGTGTGAGTTTATTCCAGTTGTGCAGCTCGTACAAATAGTATTATAGACGACTTATCATGCTGGTGTGTGAGCTTATTCCAGTTGTGCAGCTCGTACACAGAGACGACTTATCATGCTGGTGTGTGAGTTTATTCCAGTTGTGCAGCTCGTACAAATAGACGACTTATCATGCTGGTGTGTGAGTTTATTCCAGTTGTGCAGCTCGTACAAATAGACGACTTATCATGCTGGTGTGTGAGTTTATTGCAGTTGTGCAGCTCGTACAAATAGACGACTTATCATGCTGGTGTGTGAGTTTATTCCAGTTGTGCAGCTCGTACAAATAGACGACTTATCATGCTTGTGTGTGAGTTTATTCCAGTTGTGCAGCTCGTACAAATAGACGACTTATCATGCTGGTGTGTGAGTTTATTCCAGTTGTGCAGCTCGTACACAGAGACGACTTATCATGCTGGTGTGTGAGTTTATTCCAGTTGTGCAGCTCGTACAAATAGACGACTTATCATGCTGGTGTGTGAGTTTATTCCAGCTGTGCAGCTCGTACAAATAGACGACTTATCATGCTGGTGTGTGAGTTTATTCCAGTTGTGCAGCTCGTACAAATAGACGACTTATCATGCTGGTGTGTGAGTTTATTCCAGTTGTGCAGCTCGTACAAATAGACGACTTATCATGCTGGTGTGTGAGTTTATTCCAGTTGTGCAGCTCGTACAAATAGACGACTTATCATGCTGGTGTGTGAGTTTATTGCAGTTGTGCAGCTCGTACAAATAGACGACTTATCATGCTGGTGTGTGAGCTTATTCCAGTTGTGCAGCTCGTACACATAGACGACTTATCATGCTGGTGTGTGAGTTTATTCCAGTTGTGCAGCTCGTACAAATAGACGACTTATCATGCTGGTGTGTGAGTTTATTCCAGTTGTGCAGCTCGTAAAACTTACCATGCTTATCATGCTAGACCAATGCTCATATAACATCATATAGTCATATGATTTCTATGATGTTCCATTTCGGCCATTTTTGCGTCGCGCATCGCAGGCGACGGGAAGTGCGACGTCGCCCTTCCCGTCGCCCTTCCCGTCGCGTTCTTATAATGTTAAGAGATAGAACGTGACGTTTTGCGTCGCCCTTCCCGTCGCGCGTCGCTTTAATAAACACGACGCGATGGGCGACGTCGCCCACGACGTCGCTCGCGACGTCGCCCATCCCGTCGCCCTTCCCGTCGCGGTCTTATAATGTTAAGAGATGGAACGCGACGCGACGTCGCTCTGTTAAAAGGCGACGTCGCCCTTCCCGTCGCCTTCTGGTATTTCAGGACAAAATCGAGCTGCGAATACTTAAGGAGCAGCTATTGCGATGTGGGTCGTATGGGGCATCAGTACACAATTAATCACTTCCGGGTCGGTGCCCACGATCTACATTGTTTAGAAATTTGACAGCAGATCTTTATGGATTTTATGAGCTGCGATTTTTCAGCATTTCTGATACATTTGATATTTCAACTTGCAGATGAGTCTTCAAACTGTACTTCCTGGTGTTGATTTGGACCACTTTGAAAAAAGCATGGTGGATGAAGACATGATCAGTGAAGGGTGAGAAGGCTCCCTGTTTACAAATCGAATGACATTCTGTAGCACCAATCAGCTGTCAGTGGTGGTAACTTGAAATTTCCATGGTCAACATCTGTCAAGACTTCCACTGGTAATGTCCCACAAGGTAAATATTGACATGCCAGGTGGATTTATGCATTGTAAATTTTCTGGAATTTTGCCGATTTTTAACGCTAATACATAACAAGTAACAGAATTAATTGTGTACTGATGCCTGTCACACGACATTTTCACATTTGACCAGAGAACTTTAAATCGTCACTGTGGCTACAGTTTTTACTGGATCAGCCCAATTTTTTCCATGATGACTCCTGAACTAAGTTCAAATATTAGGGTTGTTTCAAATTTATGTTATTAAATTATTAATAAAATAAGATAAAAATTTTAATTAATTTTAATAATTGTTTTAATTATTAAAATTATTTTTTTTCTTGCTAAATGTGGTTGAAATAAATATCATACTGATAATGCTGGCTAACATCTCTTGTATTGTTATGCCATTTCTGCGACAAAATTGAGACCTTTCGGCGCAAATATAGGCAAAAAATGACTGATTTGTCAGTACTAGGGCCAAATAGTCAATGCCAAACATGACGAGGTTCATTTAACACAGCTGGTAATTATGAGCAAATTAACTTTCAAGATACAATAAAATGTAAATGGAAGAAAGGAAATTCACATAGATACAATTACATGCTTTTTTTTCAAAATCTCGACCTCAGTTCAAATCTTCAATGCTTCAAATCATTTATGCATTAATTCACTTTATATCAGTCTAAAACCACATGAAATTAATACTAATTACATCACCTGTAAAAACTCAGATGTTTGTTCCACACACAAAGAATTTCCAAAATGCCTTTTGCATTTGTAACTTTAATGAGACAAATAAAACCTGATTAACTGAGTCAACAGTTAATCTGACTGTTGAGGGTTTCTCATTGTTGTGTGTTTATTGTCAGTCACATTTGCATCATAGCAAATACTTTCTCTTCATTCCACTTCCACTATCTCCAGGACTATAAGTATGTAATTCTCTTTCATATTCATATCAGAGATCTTGTAGGTAGCAAGAAACATGGATTACAGGCACCAAATATTAGCAAGCCCCATACAACCCTCTCCCCCCACACACACACACATCAACTCTGGGAATTTCGCACAGTGTGACTCAGAGGTATGCCTCCAACTCTGTTGGAAGATAGGCCTTTCTCACTGTAAGTTGCCACTTTAATCTTTCACCAAACAGTTAACAGTTTAAGTTAGGCAACTTCCAGCTGTCCTCATCTTTCATGGTTGTTAATGTAGCAGAGATCAGCAAATGACCATCAGATATGTTGTCATTGAATTTTATTCCTTTTTTTCTTCTATGTTGTGTTTTGACAAGTGTTGCCTGTTTGCAGACATTGCATTCATGGACTTGAAATCTGACACAGAATATATTCCTCAATGTTATTTAGGAGTTTTCTCAGTAATAATAACTGTTTACAAGTAATATGTGCATCTTTCTAATTACTGCCAGCAAGATCTTGATGAGATGTAGATCCATCCAATTGAACTGACATATATTCTCTATATGGGAGTTGTGTATACCATAAACACCTCTGTGTTATATTTTGGTATGTGTTGTGTACACATTTGTGTATCTTGCTGTCACTTATTACAGGATTAAACATGTCTTTGATCTTTGTATCAACATCAAATTTAAATCCCATTTGATAGATTACTGGGATGACCCACTGATTACATGGAGAAGTTAATCACTGCCATGAAGGAAATTTTTACCAAATGTAGCCTAAATGAGCAGGTTGAAAACAAATTATGTTTTGACACATTTTGAATTTAAGTTTTCTTTATTTTTAAACTTTAATTTGAATAATTTCATAAAAATGAATTAAAATAATAAAAAAATAATTAAAAATAGTGTTTAACATATCTAGTTAATGCTTTATACTTCTTTTTATAGGCAGAAGGATTGTCGACTTGGTGCTTTTTACCAGATGGAAAAATATGTACAGGTTAGTGAGATATTGTACTTTTTACTTGTACCTCAGTCTTAAGTCATATGGGGCAAACTGAGGGAAATTATAAAGGGGGTACCCTTGGTATATAGGCTGTAAAATCTCTATCTGTGCATAGTTTTATCTGTGCCTTCTCAAGAATGTTTGGGGATGGGTATGGTTTGTTCAGATGAGAGCATTCCTTATTTTAACAATGGTTCCATTCCTGACAGGCATCAGTACACAATTAATCACTTCCGGGTCGGTGCCCACGATCTACATTGTTTAGAAATTTGAGAGCAGATCTTTATGGATTTTATGAGCTGCGATTTTTCAGCATTTCTGATACATTTGATATTTCAACTTGCAGATGAGTCTTCAAACTGTACTTCCTGGTGCTGATTTGGGCCACTTTGAAAAAAGCATGGTGGATGAAGACATGATCAGTGAAGGGTGAGAAGGCTCCCTGTTTACAAATCGAATGACATTCTGTAGCACCAATCAGCTGTCAGTGGCGGTAATTTGAAATTTCCATGGTGAACATCTGTCAAGACTTCCACTGGTAATGTCCCACAAGGTAAATATTGACATGCCAGGTGGATTTATGCATTGTGAATTTTCTGGATTTTTGCCGATTTTTAACGCTAATACATAACAAGTAACAGAATTAATTGTGTACTGATGCCATGGTGAGGCCGCCATTTCATGAATGAGCTCTGCCACTATCGACGAACAAAATGTCGGCGTAAATGAATAATGCTTATCCTGCATTATCGTATAGCTTTTAAACGGTGTTAAATATTAGTCCATGCTTGGAATGATACCTGTTATGAAATTATCTCTCGGAAAGTCTGTCACTCGCTGTGTTGTACTGTACACATATTTTCGCTTCCAAAAGATATGCACACCCCCCACATCCGTACACGCGTGGATGTGTGTGTGGCTTTTATCTGTGCTTTTATGTGTTTGTGTGTTTTCATTTTTCAGATATCCTTACAGTATACCACCTTATGTTACTACATTGACCAGGGCGTTGAAAATATCCTTTTATTTACTGCTGTCCAACACTGTATACCGGCACTCAAACTGTCACGTCCCGACAGATTGTAGTAGATCTTTTAGCTTTCAATTTAGCAGAGAGAGATAGTTCTATAGCTCTCAAAAAGAAGAAAAAAGAAAGAAATTATGATGGAATTGAAGTCATTTTACTGTGAGAATTATGTTCTCTCTATTCTTTCTAAAAATTGATTGAAGAATATTAGTTTTTTTGTACTCTTCGAATTATCCGGCATTTCCACGATCGTACTAGACGTTTGACGACAGTTTAACTTCAAATTTAAGACGAGTTCCTGGAGTTCGGGTAAGTTGGTCTTCACTCATGGCCGTAGGCAAGGGGGGCATGCCCCCCCCCCCCCCCAATATGTTTAAGGCATGTTTAGGCATGTTTAAGTTAATACAGTTAATAGGGGAGTTCCGAATCGCCTTTTACATCTAGACTGCTGGCGCTCGTGTTGTTAAGAGTTGAGAGTAATTCTTGGCCTTATTTTCTACGAAAATCTGTCGTCGATAATTGCATGTATAAAATTCTCTAATCGAACTTGTAAATCAATGAGAAAATCATGTTCGTCTCAGTGCACCAGCGCGGGCAGTTGCGAATCACTTTGGTAAGAAGCGGATCACGCCATCTAGCGGTCGTTACAGCCGCTGAGAATATATATATATATATTTTTGTAAAGCCTGAGTGGTCATCTATCACCAATATCCCAATAGGCGAAAATTGATGTATCACATGCCTGGACATTGTTGGATTGCCATTACTGAGGCAGAAATTTTTCATAGACAACGACGGCCTGATCTGTCTGACCATGCCATATACGGAAATTATCCTCACTAATTAAATTAATTCTCTCAGGATTTCGATAGTTCGTTATTTGTTCACGGACGACACCATTCATTTAAGATTGAACCTGACGGACCTGGTTCAATAGAAACCTGCCGAAAATGTTTCCCCATCTGACCTGATATTCAGATTCAAATTTAAGAAAGTTACACACACGTTCCATCGTGTTTCCGACAGCTGAACGAATTCTACTCGCATATTCAAGATTACAATATATAAACACTCTAAATGGACATCGCACATCTATTTAGCATCTATATTTGGACAAAAGAAAATTGAAGAAAGGACACACAGATATATTTTCCCAATTTTAATAATGAAACCACTAATTTTGAAATCTTTGGTATGTGTGTGGTGGGGTGGGGGAGGGGGTAAAGACTATCCCGTTCTGTGACTTAAAATTATTCTAAAGCAATAACTTTGCCCAAGAGACATTTGTCCGTGTGCAGTCTTCAATGTCACAATTCGTAATCCGGAATTGACATCTCTAATGCCGCATTATTATGTTACAATGCTGGCGAGTTAAGGGTTATCGCAAATCATTAGATATTGTGTTTGACCATTAATATGATTCAGTCACTGAAATGAATACTGAAATTACCTCTTAAAGCCATTTTATTTCTCGTAGATTCAACAGTTAAGAAATCACACGCGTTTTTGTCCCAGCGTGAATTTGCCATTGCGTGGTACCGGCATTCTCATGGCATCAGATTGTAGGGGAGACCGGGGCACAGTGGATCACGGGGCACAGTGAATAATTGTCTATAATTAGATATTGCCAGGGGAAATCCCTCAGATGGTGTCATCAGTTTGTGTGCAGATGTATAGCCATTATGAATTGCAGACAACATTGAGAGAGAGTTGCTCCAGAAACTTTAGTGGATTAAAGTATGTTTTTCATGGTCAAAACTAAATTTTCATGGTATTACTTGATGTGGTATATGGTGCACACTATAATGCAACAAGGCTACTGTCATGTTTTAATAGTAAGTGTGATATTTAATGAATGTGACAAGCATGTGTTCTTCCTCTAGCAGACGGCCTTATCTGGTAAAAAATCCCTCAGAGTTCATTAGGTACACCCGGGGTACAGTGAATCGGGGCACAGTGGATCGGTATGGCAGCTGACTCACTACTGCATGAAATTTGAAAATTTCCATTTTTCATTTTTTGGTATACCAAAGCTGTCTTAAGAACAATTTAGCACAACTTCTTAATAAATTTATGTATTATTTTTTATTTGGAGTTATTTAGAGGCGATGGTTGAGATGATGCGAGCAGGGCGAATTGTAGTGAGAATATATGGCTGTAATACCATATTTTCTCTTTACAGTCATATAAATGATGTCTGTAATTAAGACTTTCTTTTTAATTTGGAATAAAAGCATATGATTGTGGTATTTACAGCGTATCATGATGCGATTCACTGTGCCCCAGGCAGTGAGCCACTCTGCCCCGGTATAGGGGCACAGTGAGTCAATATTTTTGGCATCTTTAGCGGTCATTTCAGAGAAAATGACATGAGTTAACTCCACAAATGTAAGGCAGTTGTACAGCCCAGCAGCATATGTATCATCACCCAAAAATAAGCTAAGATATTGCCAAGACATTAATGCGTAAATTGAGAAAAAAAGATTTCTGATTCACTGTGCCCCTATTGTCGTATATACCGACGGTTTGGAGGTTACAAACTCTGACGTTGGGAGAATGGGTACCGGAAGCATTACCATGCCGAATTGACCGAGAAACAAACAACGCAGGTCGGTTGTTCGACATTTATTTGGGTCCACAGAAACAGATGTTCCAATAAAAATAGAAAAGATTTACACAGATGCTTTATTGCAAGAAATATGAGGCGCTCATTAGGAAAGTGATCGGCAAGTCACCGTGATTCGGAACCCACAAAACTACTGTATAAATTCCCTCCAAAATGTACAAAACACGTATTCAAAACCACAACCTGGATGAGTCGCTGAGCTAATTAGTTAACGTTTTTACCCCTCAACCTATTAGGCTGTGGGGTCTTGTCGGCGGCAAGTACGTCCGGTCGGTCGTCCGTCGTCCGGTCGTACGGTCGTCCGGTCGTCTGGTTGTCAGTCGTCAACAATTCTTGTGACCGGTCTAGAAGCCAAACCGTTTCTTCTAGAGACTTCAAATTTGGTATACAGGATTGTTGGCCATAAGCCTATCGAATTTGGGAAATTTGTGATGAATTTTGCGGTTTCCATGGCAACGTCACGGAAACTTCGTCAACAATTCTTGTGACCGGTTTAGAAGCCAAACCGTTGCTTCTAGAGACTTCAAATTTGGTATGCAGGATTGTTGGATGGTCAACCACAAGCCTATTGAATCTGAACTTTGGCGGTCATCTTTAATTTATGCGAAACCGCCACAGCTTTCTCGTTACCAAGGTATCTTTAGAACGACTTATCCTAGGCACATCAAACTTGCCGTGCACATCCATATGCTCGTGACCCAGAACCCTATTGAATCTGGACCCGATTGGGTGGAAACTTTGGCGGCCATCTTTAATTTATACGAAACCATGAATCTTGTGTATCTCGGAAACCATTTCGCTGTTCATTGTGAAAGTTGGTATAGATTATCGATACATCAAGAAACTTTAAAGGAATGACCAAACCAGTTTCCCTTATTGAGTGAAAGCCTTGGCGGCCATCTTTAATTTATGCAGAATCTTTAATGATGTATTTTTCTGATACTATTGAAGTATTTTATACCAAACTTGGTATACAGCATCGATGTATCAAGAGACTTGCAATGAATAATCACATCAGTTCTTCTGAGAGGCGGAAAGGATGACCGGCCAGTTTTAATTTATGCAAAATCATTAATGATCTCTATCTCTGATACCGTTCAAGTGTTCAATGTAAAGTTTGGTAAACATCCTGGATGCATCAAGAGACTTATGATGAATGACAGACTGGTTTCTCTGAATGGGCGGAAATCTTGGCGGCCATCTTTAATTTATGCAAAATTTTTAATGATGTACATGTATATCTCCGGTACCATTTAAGTGTTCTATATGAAACTTGGTATACAGCATCGATGTATCAAGAGACTCGCAATGAATAACCACATCAGCTCCTCTGAATGACGGGAAGGATAGGCAGCCATCTTTCTTTTATGCAAAAGCATTAATGATCTCTATCTCTGATACCGTTCAAGTGCTCAATGTAAAATTTGATATACATCATCATTGCATCAAGAGACTTACGATGAATGACAGAACTGGTTTCTCTGATTTGGCGGAAATCTTGGCGACCATTTTAATGATCTATATCTGATACCATTTTAGTGCTTCATATGAAACTACAAATCATTGATACATCAAGAAACGTACAATTAATGAAAATCAATTTCTCTAATTAGGTGGAAACCTTTATTGCCATCTTTAATTTATGCAAAATCTATACCTCTGGTACTGTTCAAGTGTTTGATGCAAGACTTTGTATGCATCATCAGTACATCAAGAGACTAACAATGAATGACAGAACCGTTTTCTCAGATTGGATGGAAACCTTGGCAGCCATTTTCAATTGATGTAAAATCAATGTTGATCCTTTGATACTGTTCAAGTGTTCAGTTTGCTTGGTATACGTCATAGATACATCAAGAGACAAGTAATGACTGCCAGTTTCTCTGATTGGACGGAAAACTTTGCGGCCATTTCTGATTGCAAGTTTTTTGATAATCTGTATATTTGTCACTTGACTGCTTGATATTCCTGATATTTTCGAAGTAGTACATGTATGGTTCAAATTGAATAGATTGTGAATGGCTGGCACCCAGAGCCGAGGGGGTTTAGATGCGCAGCTTTGTATCCCTATTAAAAACTCTATATTGCTTGGCTCCCACTGAAAATCGGAAGACTTCTATTATTGTTCAGATTATTATTAGGGTTCAAAGCAAGAATGACTTGAAGCCTTTTGTTTTTGTTCAGAATATTTTTGTTCTTCCGCCATATTTTTCAAATTGTCACATTATTTATTATAGTTCTCCAATTCATCCAATATCCCACACTGAATTTATCACATTTTAATCTTTTACAAGCCGCTGCTAAAGCATCTTCTGCATTCAACCAAATCTTCAGGCTTTTACATATGCATTTTCGATTCATTGTGTACCAATATACACCGACTAAAACTGTCTGGCTGAGGGGTTGTTGCACCTTTTAGGTGCTGCCTCATGTTTGTGTTGACCAAGTTTGAGGTTTAATAACCCTGGAAAGAAAATACCCACACATAAAAGCAAGAAAAGAAAAAAAAACTGGTTACAACGTGTGCGTTTTAATGTTGAGTTTTATTCACTGGGAAAGGCCAAGAACGCATCTCCAGTCATCTGGGATCCTGGAGCTTCCGGGGCCTAGGCGGCCCCTGGACCCTCGCCTTATTGCGCTGTCATAGTATAGCCCCCCTCCCCCACGCCCCAAATCTGTAAACTTGTCTACGTCCTTGTAACTGCAGGGGTTCTTTCCTCAATTTCAAGAAAAATTCAAATCTCGTCGATATGCACTCTTAAAATACTCCATGGATTTTGTTCCGGGTTTTGTTCAGGCCATTTGACGACAATTGTGTTTCAAGGATTATTTTTTAAATATTTTTCTTGAAAATGAGGAAAGAATCTCTGCAGTTAGGAGGAACTTACTCGAACTCCAAGAACTCGTCCTGAATTTTAAGTTCAATCGTCTAGAACGATCGTGGAAATGTCGGACGATTAAAGAGTACAGAAGTAATAATATTCTTCAGTCAGTTCTTAGAAAGAGTAGAAAGAACAAAATAACTTCAATTCCATCATAATTTTCTTTTTTTTTTCTTTTTGAGTTATAGGATTATCTCTCTCCGCTAAATTGAAAGCTTATAGATCTACACTACAATCTGTAGGGACGTGACAGGTTAAGTAACGGTGCTCCCTAAGCATGCGCACATCGATTTTATCCTAAAATACCGGAAGGCGACGGGAAGGGAGACGTTGCTAGCGACGTCGTGGGCGACGGGAAGGGCGACGTCGCGTTTAAACAGAGCGACGTCGCGTCGCGTTCTATCTCTTAACATTATAAGAACGCGACGGGAAGGGCGACGGGATGGGTGACGTCGCGAGCGACGTCGTGGGCGACGTCGCCCATCGCGTCGTGAACGCGACGGGAAGGGCGACGGGATGGGTGACGTCGCGAGCGACGTCGTGGGCGACGTCGCCCATCGCGTCGTGATGATTAAAGCGACGCGCGACGGGAAGGGCGACGTCGCGTTTAAACAGAGCGACGTCGCGTCTCGTTCTATCTCTTAACATTATAAGAACGCGACGGGAAGGGCGACGTCGTGGGCGACGTCGCCCTTCCCGTCGCCTGCGACGCGCGACGCAAAAATGGCCGAAATGGAACACCATACATTTCTTATCATGTAATATACATACATTGGCGTATATGATTGACAACCTGGCATTAAAAACCCAGAGATAAACCATGAACCGGATGTAATGGACAAGACTCCGGGAAAAGTATAGGTGTCATTTACTATAATACTGTTATCTTTGGGATGGGTTAATACACATGAAAATTAGGCTGAAGGTAACATATGTGCTGCACGTTGAGAGGGAAAACTCTAGAAT
Source organism: Hanleya hanleyi (assembly GCA_036873755.1). NCBI lineage: Eukaryota > Metazoa > Mollusca > Polyplacophora > Lepidopleurida > Hanleyidae > Hanleya > Hanleya hanleyi. The sequence continues at coordinate 11,699 of JAVTVY010002104.1, forward strand.
GAACATGAGCCCCGAGTAGTATATAGTACTGATTTAAACTGAATGGCTCGTCACTGCGCATGCGCAGAAAACAAAATAAGACGGTTTTGTGGCGGTGTGCGCATGAGTGTTGTGCGCAGGTATGACGTCCCTTCCGGTCTGGGTGAATGGGCATGTATTCCTCCGCGGTGATGCGGTCTGGCGGTGATGCGGTCTGCCTCCGCGGTCCGAAAGTAGTCCCAAAATCGTGGGTTTTCGTGAGGATGTTCGGCAATCTTTAGGGACCGCTAGTGTACCGATTGGGTCGTATGAGATATCAATGTGAAGCATTCGTGAAGGGGCATCTACGGGCATCTGATGGGGTGGGTGTGGGGTTGAAATATCGTCATTCTGCGTATGCGTGGTAGACCAAGGGTATGGAAATAGACGTTTTGGGGTCTAGGTGGGTCACTATTGGTCCGATGGAGTCGAGTGAGGTATCAATGTGAAGCATATATGAGGGGGCATCCGATGGGCTGGGTGTGGGGTTGGAATATCGTCATTCTGCGCATGCGCGGTAGACCAAGTGTGTGGAATAGGCGTTTTGGGATCTAGGGGAGCCCCTAATGGTCCGATGGAGTCGCATGAGATATCAATGTGAAGCATCCCTGAAGGAGCATCCGATGGGGTGCGTGTGGGGTTGGAATATCGTCATTCTGCGCATGCGCAGTAGACAAAGTGTATGAAAATAGACGTTTTGGGAGAAATGGGGGGGTCCCTAATGGGCCGATGGAGTTGTTTGAGGTATCAATGTGAAGCCTATGTTAGGGCGCATCCGCCTGGACTAGCGTCTCGGTCGTTGTCAACATTGGGGTCTAGGTGGGCCACTAGTGGGCCGATTGGATCGACTGAGGTATCAATGTGAAGCATTCGTGAGGGAGCATCCACCTGGACTAGTGTGTCGTTCGTTTTCAACTTCCGCGCATGCGCAGACGGAATTGTGGGGAAAAGGGTATGGAAATAGACGTTTTGGGGTCTAGGTGAGCCCCTCATGATCCGATGGTGTCGTATGAGGTCTTCTGTTGAAGCTGTCGTGAGGGATCATTCGCCTGGACTAGTGTGTCGTTCGTGGTCAACATTCCGCGCATGCGCAGACAGGAAATTGTGGGAAAAGGGTATGGAAATAGACGTTTTGATCTAGGTAGGCCCCTAATGGTCTGATGGGGTCGAGGGAAGCATTCGTGAAGCAGCATCCGACGGGGTGGATGTGACGTAAAACTGACGTTATTATGCGCATGCGCTGTAGACCAAGACTATGAAAATAGACATTTTGGGGTCTAGGTGAGCCCCTAGTGGTCCGATGGTGTCGTCTGAGATCGATATACGGAACTTGAACACAAAAGGGGATTGTAAATTAACCTGGGAAGGATGGGCAGTTCCATTTGGACCAATCAGCGGTCGAGAAAAAGAGCCAATGAGCGATCGATAAAAGAACCAATGGGCGCGTACTAGAATTTCGCTCACGCCTGCGCCTACATCCGGGTACTAGAATGCTTTCGCCTACATCCGCGCCTGCATCCGGGTACTTCTATGTAGGTGTATAAAAGTGGGAATTTTTATGTCATTGCTGCATTCATTGGCCTGCTTGACCTGACCAGCCTGAGCCTATCTGACGAGAGGAGCTACTGGCCTGAGCCTCACCAGCCTGAGCCTGCTTCACCGGAGCTATACCATGAGACGTGGACAAGATTTTTCAGGGAATCCAGGAACGCCTCCGGTGCTGTAATCTTTGTTGTTGTTGCTCTATTTTTGCACTAACCAATCAGAATGGTACGTATCACGGACTACACCCATAGAGCTACGTCTAGGCGCGCATGTGTGACATGGTCTATAAAACACGTCCCTCTGGATCTCACACCTTCATTTCTACGGTTGCAGAGCCATGACGGAGAGTCAGCCCTATGCGACTCGCATTTTACAGCATGCGACCCTTACCAAAAAATCTTGTAAGATCTTGTAGGATTTGAAATTTTCTTACAAGATCTTACAAGACAGTTTTTTTGTCCTACACGATCTTACAAGATCCTGAAGGACAAAGCTGGCTACAAGATCTTGTAAGATCCTGCAGGACAGCTGTCCTACGTGATCTTGTAAGAATACGTTTGCCTGTAGGACAAGAAATCAGTTTGCTTTTTTCTACTGAATCAATCATATGGAGAACTTTCACTCAAGTAAGAAAATTGTTCTTAAAAATTAAAAAAAATCTATCTGATAATAGGTTACCTTCAAGGCTGATTGGGAAATTCTGTCAGAGTATTACATTTGTTTTTCAATATGTTATCTAAACGATGTTACAAGTTATCAATACAAATATTTTGGCGTTTGGATACGGCGACAAAATGTGACGAGTTCTAATCTTCAATGAATAACAACAACAACAACAACAACAACAACAACTTGAATTGAAAAATACACAAACTTTACGTAAGACTTCAGGGATCATATTAGTGACATATATTTTTATTGCGGGACCCAGGAATCCCTGATAAAATATGCCTATCTTAAGATGAAAAACCTTCCTAACTTTAGCGAAGATTTCCATTTGTTTTGTACCGCATTTTGAACTTGTGCATTTTCTCTTTCGCGCGGTTGTTATCAACGATTTTATTATTGTTGGAAATGCCATTTCCTGCCGAATTCATATGTAGTAATTGCTCCAACGGATGAGCAACATAAAGAGAGATATGATTGGATAGAAAAAGCAGTTGGCTGAAGGTCAAACTTTCTTCGCTCCGCCCGCGTTCGTCTCCGGCGATCTGATTGACTGAGGGACGTCGCGTGAGAAAAACGGATCATTGTGATTGGTTGATGTGGCGGTTCAGTCACAGCTGCAGGCCACAGGAAGCGTGTACTGACGAAACATGGGATCTTTATCGACGAATGCGTCAGAAAAATAAAGTGTGGGGTACATTTGGAGGATTTCATCCGCATGCGACGATTTGATGGTTCTCCAAACATGTTATATACTCCAGAAATAAGACAGATTTGAATGGAATTACCTTTCTGACGCAGCCTTTTGGACATGGTAATTTCACAGTTACCGTACGCGAATGAGTTTTAAGCCGGGCGATGTCACATGTGGTCGTCTACCTTACCGCTTTGAAGTGTACACTTCGAGATGCGGTGTGGTTGCAGTGTGGTTGCAGTGTAACCTTCGAACACACTGCAACGTCAGAAAAATAGCAGGCATACTGCAGACACACTTCAGTACAACAGCTGATCTTCATGGGTACACTGCAGACACACTGCAGAAACTTTGAAAAATTTCATCCACACTGCACTTAAAGACATTTCCACATTGAACATTTAATTGGCTCACATAATTTGTGCAGTTATGTGATGATAGGTCAGTGATTCATTTATACCTGTACTTCTAAATTAATATAATAAATAGATAGATGTATATAGCTTTGTTCAAAGTAGAAAAATAAAATGTCCTCTGCTGGGTTTTGTAATATGGAGGATTTTTAAACACAATTTCATACCAAGTGGTGTTCTTATTACTCTGTTACAAATGTTACTAGCCATATTGATTTTTCATGAAACGTTATTGGAATTTTCTCACAAACTTTAAAGTTACATAATGTTATAAATTAGTTCCTTACAAGTTTCAATGAGCTTAATTCTCAGCTGAAAGCTGGTTCATTACATTGATTTCATTCACTGACATCAAATCTCATGTTATTTGCATAAAATCAATAAACATCAGATTTGAACCTCACACGTTAAAATAGCTGCAACCGTGTGAGACATTTACACTGTGGTTAATGATATATTACTCAGAACTGTGAAAACTTTCATGAGTTTTCATTCGAATAAAATAAAGATATTAATAATATCAATATCTCAAGTGTTATCAAAATAGTATCATATTTGTATGAGAAATCTTGTTGAATTTAGATTTTATAATAAAATTATTAAGTTTAATAAATAATTAACTAATAATCAGTCCAATCCAAAGATTTTATAATAAAATTGGACATCATGAAGAAAATAATTTTAGAAGAATACATCAGTTCTAACATAATTTTCAAGAAAAAAATGTCCATTAATTAATGAATACTCTACCCTCTTCATTATCACCAATTATATACAGATAATATTATTTTATTTTCCTGGTAGACTATTACATTAGCAATAGAATTGCTGGCATTAATTTCAGGAGAGTTATCTCCCCTGTATCGGTATTTTAACTGGCCACTGGTGGCGCCACCATGCTGTCATATGAGAACAACAACAACAGCAGAAAAACATGCAGGATAAAGTGCAAAAAGCAAGATGGTTTGTTCATGTTAATCTGGAACTATTGAGGTTTAAAGAACTGTATTGCAGATGGTGATGAGTGAAGCTACATGTAGTGATGGTAAGTAAGTTATAAATATAATTATAATGTTATAACTTAATTAGCAAAACAATTCTAATTTCTAGTTAAACTCAGAATGTTGTAATCTGGACCCACTATGAGCTAAGTTTCTTTTGATATACTTGGCATATTAAACACTTGATACTCTTCTCAGTAACTACTGCTATATGCACTTCACCTTATATTTGCAGTCAAAATTAATGACTCATTTAGCCTGGACTTCAAAGAAATATCTATACCCCGATCTGTCTCAATATCTCTTTCAGATCTACCCAGGTCATGCAGGTTCATCAAGGCAGTGTGAATTGCCATTGTTGCATTGTCAGCTGGAAAAGCCCAGGCTTGGGGGCCTCATGTGAAGATTGGCCATGCACCCCTGGAGGAAATCCCCCGGAGGGTGAGATATATAGGTTATATCACACCACTGCTTGTGTATTTCCTGTTCATGTCAAACAGTAGGATTTAACTTGCTGGGAAGTTGGGGGGCGGGGGAATGTTAGCTCTCAATAAATCAGTTGACATCCTCACTTGCTGTTTTGAAATGTTTATTGTTTCCTGCTTATATTTCCAGGAGATTTGAGAATATTTCCATACCAAAGTTCTGATGAAATCGCCAAGAAATATGTATTAAAATAAATTGATAACAAATACAAATTATGTTGGCATAACCGATATTTACTATGATAAAAATGTGACCAGGATAAAGTATGCTTAGATTTCCTATCACCATAACCATAACCATGATAACAGGCTATATTTTAATTGTCTATTTATTGCACCATTCTTGACCAAGGCTAAGGATTGCTGCATAATTCAATTGTACATCTGTACCCACGTCTTGAAAAATGAGAACATTTCATTCATTCATTTCATTTAAAACGTTTTAAACAATTTTTTTCTCCTCAGATGCAACCGATCGGACATGTTCGAGCCCCAACATGTGATACAGCAACCAGCGGCAACAGTACCAGTTGTTTCAGCGGTGTCAGCCCATCCTTCAGCTTTCCAGTCAGTCCCAACACCACCACTGCACCCTGTTCAGCCCCAACATGTGATACAGCGATCAGCGGCAACAGTACCAGTTGTTTCAGCGGTGTCAGCTGTTGTATCTGCTGACATCACTCAACATCGTGTTGAGCCAGAACTTGTAAGTATTAATTGTAATGCCCTTCTTTAAATTACAAATGTCTCACACATCAATCATCTTGAGGGTCTTTTTTTATTAATATTTATCCGGGTTTAATGATCTGCAAATGAAGTATTGAACTGTTTTGGATTTTAGTATGGATTGTTTTATTTACGGCATGTCGATTTTTATTTTAGTAGCCAGGCAAGCCAATATTTTTCTGTCACAACAAACAATTTATTTATATATATTTACTATTTTCTCAGGTTGTCTTGTCCGGTAATATAAGGATATCTAAGACAGCACTCTCTACGATTAACCGCAGTGACCCCGGCGGATGGTGATTTATCTGATGTTGGCCATCTTCACCAGGGAAGATATGGCAACTCATTCCTTGACCGGCGCAAAGTCGAATGCGAACAAGACTGGCGAATGCAAGCCGCCAATTGACCAGGAAAAAATAACTGCTATACAAGGTAACGTAATCTAATTTCTAACTCTCATGTATTATTTCTTTAATTTAGTTCTCGAAGTTAATGGCGTTGTGTGTCCAGTTACATCTACCTTTATTTGATTGTTTCAAAATAATTAAATGTCCTAGTAAACCTTCTAAATCAATAACATCACATTTCTATGATATTTCGATGCAAACCATCCTGGTTATCGTCACATTCACTAATATCGACAATACGCCAGTTGAATGTAGTGTAATATTTTAAAAAAGTTCCTAACCATACTTTTTCGCTAATGTCACAACAATTTTATACCATTCTACCCATTTAAATTATGAGGATAACCTCTGAATAGTTTCAGGATAACTTGACACATTGATAACTTGATAACAATTTCTTTGCTAATTTGTCGACTTTTCATTTTTTATAGATTACTGCCAGAAGAAGTTTCCCTGTACCAGCAAGGTGATTTTGGACGTGAAAAATCAAAATTGAACTGGGAGCTAAAAAGTTATAAAAGACACCTGATCTGTTGAGAAAAACATGGATGCCTTGGACTTTGGATGCTACGTACATGTGCTGGTTGCTATTCCCTATAATTCTATTTTATATAATAAAATGTATGACATGACAACATAATCCCTTGCATGTAGAGCTGTATATTTGTTTCTGTTTTGTGTTTAGCTGTATATACGTTTCTGTTTTATACAATAAAATGTATGAAATGACTGCATATAATTTGTTATGTTGACTATCTCATTCGACACGTTTCATCGTAAACCTGCAGTATATTGGACAACCCTGCACAATCATCCAGCATTATTCTATCTGTGTTAATTGATACAAATGTCAACCCTGAAGGACAACCCTGTAGGATCCTGAAGGACGGTCTTGTAAGATCCTGTAGGACAGTCTTGTAGGATCTTGTAGGATCCTGCAGGACAGTATTGTAAGATCCTGTAGGACAGTCTTGTAAGATCCTGTAGGACAGTCTTGTAGGATCTTGTAAGATCCTGTAGGACAGTCTTGTAGGATCTTGTAAGATCCTGTAGGACAGTCTTGTAAGATCCTGTAGCACAGTCTTGTAGGATCTTGTAAGATCCTGTAGGACAGTCTTACAAGAAAAATGCCAAAATCTTACAAGACTGTCCTACAAGAACTTACAGGACACTTTCTTGTAAGAACTTACAAGAATTTTTGGTAAGGGGACCGTGGTTAATTCACTCACGGGTTACCGAGCAGTGGTTCGGTCCATGTTCGCAGATGGTGACGACAACGAGGGGCGACGCCAGATCCTGAACGAGTTCACAGAAGCGGTCCTCGACAGAGTGCACACGATGGAGAGGTGTGCCATCACTCACCAGTACTGGACTATGACAGCCATCCTTGATGCTCTGGCTATGGACCACGAGCGCTCACGCTGGAACCAGCGACGGCTGGTTGGCCTAGTCATGGTCTGTGCCCTATTGACCCTGACGCTGTGGCATTGACAGTGGGACCTCACCATAAAGACGAGGGTCAGACACAGTGTGCGTCATTCACCGATCGTCATTGGGTCAACCATATCACCGAGGGACCTGACCATAAATACGAGAGACAGTCAGAGTCTGTGTCATTCATCGTTCGTCACTGGGTCAACCATGTCACCAGTTCTACGAGCCATCCTTCCCCTTACACCCCGGGTGGGGTTACACGTCTATGAAGATAAAGTCACCCTCGTTGAAGACCGTGGAGATGTTTGCTGGTCGTGCAATGAGACCGTACCGAATACGGTTACGCTACACCGTGACGGCTGGCCCAAATTTAAACGGGTGTTGAGTGGTGAGCTCGACGGAAACCTCATCCACATAGACAATGCCATCTACGTACAACGTGGACCCTTCTTCCCACGCCTGGGCCGTCACCAAGACCCTACGCGAGGCTTCACCCTAGACCCCGATCTGTGGGCAGCCTTCGAGAAAGTGGTGCCTATTGTGGACCAGCTGTTTACACCGGACGAGCGGTCATCAGGCGAGCTGGATTGGGCTCGTGCCCTGAGAGAAGCGGCGGCAGAACCCAATGAACAAATGTCTAGCAATGAAGCGGAGGCAGACGACGATGCCATTGATTATCCGGCTAGACTCAGTCAGCCCAGTGACATGACCACCCGATTCTTTGATCGCACGGGGTTCTTCCTATAAACACGAGAGACAGTCAAATCTGGTACCTTTCACGCACTGACCATGACGGAGCATATAATACTGGCGTATCTCAGCTTGACCCCCGAGGTTTTCCTGCACGTTTATGCGGATCAGGTCGATATCATGGAGGAGGTGGGAGACATCTGTGATGCACACCCTACACCCTACACAACCGTGCCTGGCCCACATTCGTCAGTCCCGGGAGGGCTGGACCAAATTCAAACAGGTGTTGTCTGGTGAACTGGACGGCGACCTCATCCACTTGTGTCACGATGTGTACATCCGAGGCGGCCCTTTCTTTGCTCAGTTGGCTCGGCTAGATGGGGGTACACTGCATTTTACCCTTCACCCTGATCTATGGTCTGCATTGGAAGATGCCGTGGTAGATGTGGATCAAGTGCTTATCAAGCGGTCATCAGACGAGTTGGACTGGTCATTTACCATGGACACTGTGCTGGCAGAGCCAAAGAACAAACTCCGGCCCAAGATATACCCGTTATAAATAAACGATAGAGCCAAGGTCCATCATCATTTGTCACCATGAAGAGCTGGGAGGTGTTGGATAACTTATACTACAGTCCCGACAGTCCGCCGGCATATAGTGCATTAACGGCTCTCTATCGAGCGGCCAAACCCCAGAGAATACAACGTGCCTAAGTCCGAGATTGGTTAAGAGAACAAGACACCTATACCTCACATCGAGCTGACGACATCATGGAGGAGGTGGGAGACATCTGTGATGCACACCCTACACAACCGTGCCCGGCCCGCATTCGTCAGTCCCGGGAGGGCTGGACCAAATTCAAACAGGTGTTGTCTGGTGAACTGGACGGCGACCTCATCCACTTGTGTCACGATGTGTACATCCGACGCGGCCCTTTCTTTGCTCAGTTGGCTCGGCTAGATGGGGGTACACTGCATTTTACCCTTCACCCTGATCTATGGTCTGCATTGGAAGATGCCGTGGTAGATGTGGATCAAGTGCTTATCATCATCAGACGAGTTGGACTGGTCATTTACCATGGACACTGTGCTGGCAGAAGCCAAAGAACAAACTCCGGCCCAAGATATACCCGTTATAAATAAACGATAGATCCATCATCATTTGTCACCATGATATCTTGACGTGCATCGATATCCTGTCGAAGTATGCGTGGGTGGTACCCATCCGGAAGAAAACGGGGGCGAATCTCATAGCGGCGTTCAAGGACATCTTCAAGACAGGGCGCAAACCCATGTATTTGCAAACAGACGAAGGCGTACAACGAGACCAAGGCTTCCGTGGTGGAAAGGTTCAACAGGACATTCAAAGGCCGCATGTATAAATATTTCACCTATAAGAATACAAGGCGGTACATCGATGTTCTCCCGAAACTTGTGAGTGGTTACAATCGAGCCTATCACCGGAGTATAGAGAGAGCCCCCATTACCGTGACCCAACGCAATGAAGCCCAAGTCCGGCGTGTCTTGTACCCCAGGCAATCGCAGCGAACGACAAAGAGGTGTACAAGGTCGGGGACCCTGTACGGATCAGTAAAGTCAAAGGTCAATTTGAGAAAAGTTACTTGGCGAACTGGAGCGATGAGCACTTCCTGATTAAACGGCGCCTACCCCGACAGCAGCGAATCTATGAACTGGAAGATCTTCAAGGAGAACCGTTGCTAGGGACGTTTTACGAGACGGAATTACAGCATGTTGTAAAAACAGAGCAAGACTACTACACGGTGGAGCAGATTTTCAAAACGGAACGTCGGCGTGGCAAACTGTTTCATTTCGTCAAATGGCAAGGCTGGCCCAGTTCCTTCAATTCCTGGGTAGCTGCCAACCAGATGAAACGACTATAAAGCCAGACACCACTACCGTCATCCGTCACTCCACGTTCGACCACGGTGCTATGGACAAGCAGCAGCTGCCTCTGAACACAGCGTCTCCGAAAACGCGCAAAGCGCAAGTGGGCCCTGCGGACGGGTTCCGGCAAAACGCACTTCGTCCGGAAGCTCCTTCAACATGCCGACAGCATGATCACCCCACCCATTGCTCGAGTCTTGTGGTGTTACGGAGAATGGCAGGCAGCGTATGCAGCAATGCCCCACATCACGTTCGTGGAAGGCCCACCCAATCTGGCCGATTTGGAACTGGACACCTTGGTGGTTCTGGATGATCTCACTGCGGAGACGGATGCGCGGGTCACCCAACTCTTTACCAAAGGCAGCCATCATCGACGGCTCAGCATCATCTACATTGTGCAGAATCTGTTCAGTAAAAACAAAGGACATCGGAACATCAGCTTAAATGCCCACTACCTTGTGGTCTTTAAAAACCCGAGAGATACCACGCAACTGCTGCACCTGGCGAGACAGATGTGTCCCGGCCGCACACCGTTTGCGTTGGAAGCATTTAAAGATGCGACAACCCCTCAGCACGGGTATATGCTCTTCCACCTCAAGCAAGCCACCCCGATCATCTTCGACTACGGACCGGCATCTTTCCCGGAGAGACCCACCACGTGTACATGCAAAAATAATGTAAACACATCCACAGTGGTTCCCCCACTGGAGTGTGTGTGTTTGATGATGGGGATAATAAAAAGAATTAATACCACAGCATGATTGACTTTGTCTCTGTTCTCTGAGGTGGATAAAAAGGGCAGAGTTGTGGGCTCTAGGATTAGTTGTACATGATGCCTGCGCGAGTACGGAAGCACGCCCCTACGCTCCGTGTATTGAAGACGGCCCCACCCGAGTTGGTCCGAACCATTCTACGCGGTGCGGACCCTGACCTTGTACGCCTTCTGTGCGAGATCGGGTACAACCTGTTAAAAGGCAACGTACCACTGACTCCGGCTCAGAAGACCAAGACCTCAGCACCGCTCCAACAGCCGGCATTACCAGTGATACCACCCACAGCCCCACAGTGGGTGGAAGACGAAGTCCTGAAGAGTGTACCTGCATCGTTGAAGAAACAAGCTGGCCTGGTATTACAACGGATGAAACAGAATCCTAACATGACTTGGGATGATAAAGGTGAACTACTGGTACAGAATCAAGTGGTTCCCGAGACCCACATGACGGATTTAGTGAATGATCTGATGCGTCAACGCAGGTCGCACACGGATCCTCGAGGATTGGGGTCTTCGCTCAAGGTTTGAAAGACATGCATGTACCACAGGAATTGGTGGGGAAACCCCAGCGCTGGGCCTGGATGCAGCGGACCCAGCAATCGCCGAGTGGCCCACTACCTTCTTGGGAAGCCGAGTGGGAACCGGAGTCACCCCCCAAAACACCACCACAACGGGCACCTTCTTTTCACGCCTTTAAAAAACCACCCTTGATCAAGACCCCACATCTCCAGAGCCGTGACACGTAGCAAGTCACCGCGACGAACACGACGCCGGACACAATCGCCCAAGGCCTGGAACACCTATTAAAACCAACAGCAGCAGCAGGACAGCTCAGTCGCCATGTTTTACCTCACACTATCCAGTAACAGTTCGCTGGATGTGTTTCCTGACAAAGCCTTGGCCAAGTACGTCACCCAGTTACCGTAACCGTTCCATTTACCTGGACGATGGGAATGTGGCCTCGTGGATATCCAATACCCTTACTCGTGGTACAACGTGCGAGCCAATGAAGTGTGGTACGATGTGACCTACGAAGGAAAAAACACCCGACTCACCCTCCCCGAAGGCCAATACGATACTCCCAAGGAGTTCATGGGTGGGCTGACAAGACTGTTGCATTATCAGGCTATATGGGAGGTCACGAATGTTTCAAAACCCATCAAAACCTTTCCCTCCAAGAATCACGTGGACTTCGATTACAACGCACACAACGACAAGGCACCGGTCATCCTCACCGCCAACGTGAGTGTCGTACTGAGTCCTATCCTACAGCAAATGCTGGGTTTCGATCTACAGACGTTCGCTGGTCCCACCGCCCACCAAGGCGAGATCCCGATGTATATGAAGTCGGGTATGTACGGACTCGGACGTGGTGGACAACCACATCGTGGGCGATATCAACACACCTCTGTTACGGGTCGTCCCCATTAAAAAGACGTTTGGAGATCAAATCACCCACAGTTTCACCCACATGCTCTACCTACCCGTACGACAAACCGACATCAACACTATCACGGTGTATATAAGAGATGACACGGGACTACCGGTGGCATTCGAACGAGGAAAAGTGGTGCTGACATTTCATTTTCGACAAGCACGTGCTCCCCACTCTGTATAATGAAGGGGCGTTACGAGTGCGATGCATGCAGCTATATGGACTATTATGCCCAACAGGCCGGAGGTGGCCTTCCGGTCTTTAGTGGTGCACGCATGCAACGAGGACATGGGCTGGATTCCTGCGTTCCTGCCCTTGGTGACGCGTTGTGTACTTGACAGAACAGTAGGGCGAATACTTTGACCCGTACGGCCTGCCACCCTTCCATCTCGATTTAACAGACTTCATGGATCAAGGCACAGAGACGTGGTGTTGTAACAGTCAAACGTTGCAAAGTCTGACCAGTAGCGTGTGCGGACAATATTGCTTGTTTTACGTGTACCATTGATGCCGTGGAAGAACCTTATCTACCATCGTACAGATGTTTGACGAGTACCCCAAGGCCGAGGACCGCGATGTACTCGTATATGACTGGAACGCCCATCATTTTAATGTACAAGACCCGTTCTGGGCTTAAGTTCTTTCAATGTACAAGCCCCCTGTTCTGGGCTTAAGTTTACAAGCCCCCTGTCCTGGGCTTAAGTTCTATCACTGTACAAGCTCCGTGTTCTGGGCTTCAGTTTTCACCTGGTTGTTTTCACGTTGTTGTTGTTAGTTATTGTTGAATAAAAAACAAAATGAGATCTCACCAAAAAAACCCTGTCTTGTGTGTTTTCTATATGAGCATAATGCATAAAGGCTATAACAGACATGTGGGGATTCGGTGAAACTGGTTTTGAACACCGTGGAGAAAGTAGCCAATCAGTGGCCTAGGATGGGGCCAAATGTAAGCCATCAATGTCCAGAAAACATTACCCGGGTGTACAAGAACCCGGATGTAGGCGCGGACGTAGGCGAAAGCATTCTAGTACCCGGATGTAGGCGCAGACCTGAGGGAAATTCTAGTACCCGTCTATTGGTTCTTTTACCGATCGCTCATTGGCTCTTTTTCTCGACCGCTGATTGGTCCAAATGGAACTGCCCATCCTTCCCAGGTTAATTTACAATCCCATTTTTGTGTTCAAGCTCTGTATATCGATGCCGCAACATTGTTGCCGAACCTTACCGAAAGGGAGACCATTTGACCTGGATGTGACCTTTGACCTTTTGACCCGAGATTCACCCGCGCACTGTCGGTGATGCCGCGCACTTCCGGATAACCCGCGCGCGCTCGCGCTGCGGCCGGGGTGGGCAGGGCCGCGCCGGATGGAAAACCCGGACACTACGTCTAAGGGAAAATTGGAACGCTTGTGTTCGGAGAAAAGTTTTTGTGAAACCGGAAGTGACGTCTGTGCGAATAACCCAAACCACCAAACCACAACCACGGACCCATATGGGGTTGGTCAAACACACTGCCACGCACTGTTGACGATATGCCAACCCCACACCCACCCCATCAGATGCCCCTTCACGAATGCTTCACATTGATACCTCATACGACCCAATCGGTACACTAGCGGTCCCTACAGATTGCCGAACATTCTCACGAAAAGCCACGGTTTTGGGACTACTTTCGGACCGCGGAGGCAGACCGCATTACCGCCAGACCGCATCACCGCGGATGATTACATGCCCCCAAGGTCACGCCCCATTCACCCAGACCGGAAGGGACGTCATACCTGCGCACAACATTCCTGCGTACACCGCCACAAAACCGCCACATTTTTTTTCTGCGCATGCGCAGTAACGAGCCATTGAGTTGAAATCAGTACTATATACTACTGCCCCGTATCTCACAAACTACCACGTGGCTCGACCACGCCCCCATTTAGCCCCGCCTCTCTTCAGGCATTGACCAGTACAGCACAGACATTAGTTTGTTCCCCCACGCTGTGGCGGTACAAACTACATGTCATGCTAGCCAAAAAGAAGAGGAATTTGATGAGAGAATCCAAAATTACAAACCCAATTTTCTTGATACATCCAGCCCAGTGTTCAGATCTTCTTCAAGCTGTGTCGGTCTTCCAACGACCATGTCGTTTTAGTGCGACCCCTGTTATACCCCTGGACGACCAGCTCTTAAATAATGAAGGCCAAGATTATCTACAGATTTAAGTTTACGAACAATGTGCTCTTTGCAAGTTTTGTAACTAACTTTCTTATTCTTAGAAATCAAACCCTGCTTGTTGGACTTGTAGATTGGCTTGAACAAATACTTATCTGAATTTAAGTCAGAACCAGAAAATTTACAGTATTTCTCTAACCACGCCACTGGACAGGTAATACTCCCTGTTCTAGAGATAACTACTTTGCGAAGTTGGTCAGTCTTGCTCTTTGGTATTAAGATACGGACATGGTCTGACATACTTCGCTACATTTTATTTGAGAAAGTTCGCTGAAGCGCATAAATCCTCCAAATCCTCCAAATCCCAGCAGTGCCATGCTGATATCGCGGACATTAGTGAGGTCAGAGTCAATAGCTGCCATATTGCATAGTTCTTGTAAGTGTTCAGTGCATGATGACAATGTCTTTCTTGTTTTTAACCGGCTTTGAAAGTGATTGTTTTGCAGACTCAAGAAGCGTTTTAACAAATTCCTCGTCTTGCTGGCTCATCTCCTGTAAAATTCATCATGTACTGGAACAGTGTATCAGCGGGTCTAAATAAAGAAAAAAATTATACACATATTATACAAGTTTTAGATTACTCCATCCGTGCTCCGATTTGTCTGCGAGTAGGATATGTCTTCGTCTGGATTTTACCTCCTTCATACCAGCTTGTAGCTTTTCGCTCGCCTCGTTCGCTCGTCCATCGGTGATAGCCTCGTTCGCTTCCTCAACTTTTTGCAAAACCCCAGCGTTGAATCTGCATTGCTTTTCGTGTCCCTTTTTCTTAAAAATGTAAGACTTGTCGACGGACGACTTCAGACGCTTCATTTCCGACATTTGCTCACTAGCAGCGCGTTTTTGACCAGATATTATGTCTGCATGCATCGCGACTATGTATGGCAAGCCAAAGTGCTTTTTATTCCGAATTTCCGATATCGGGAATTCAATTCCCGATATCGGAAATAGAATTTCCGATATCGGAATTAGAATTTCCGATATCGGAAATTCAGTGACAATTTTCGATATCGGAAATAGAATTTCCCATATCGGGAATTCAATTTCCGATATCGGGAATTCAATTTCCGATATCGGGAATTCAATTTCCGTTATCGGAAATAGAATTTCCCATATCGGAAATTGTCACCGAATTTCCGATATCGGAAATGAAAGCCTGAAAGCTTACAAAAACCTAGGGGTGCATTCCACACCTAAATCTGAATCTGAATCTGAAACCTAAGTGATGTACGGCTAAAAACAGGCATGGGTTCGGATCTTCGACCATAAATAGATGTAAAATCTTTAACAAAAACCTTGTAAACGTATATATTTTCTAAATGGACACACTCGTGCCATTATTTCAGGGGACTTGTGAGCTATTGAAATTAAAAAGGAAAGACGTGCAATCCTCCTTAGCCCTTCTTCAACTTTTCTGAAAAACATGAAATTATTTTCTTTTTATGAATGTTAAAGTGTTTCCCGTCCAATGGACAATTTAATATGGCGAAAAAAATAGGGGGTCGACCTACTCGTTTTTTGTAAAATTTGATCGCCATAGAGGAACCATGATTTTCGCTTCCAGAAAAAGTGCGGATTTTGGTCCTCCAGATATTCAATTCCGGACACGATTAACTCTGTAGTGGCGAGTGGGTGCGATCAACAAGCAATTGTTATATCCTCGTTTGGAGAAATGGTTACGTCCAGCAGGGTGATACTATAGATATCAGTTAGTAGAAAGGTAAGAAGAATTACCTTGCTGTCAAAATCGGGCGATCTGTGTACGAAACCGTGGCAAATGTGGAGTGCACCCTAGAGTTGCAATTCCCGATATCGGAAATTCAATGACAATTTCCGATATCGGGAGACATTTCCATATCGGAAATTGAATTTCCGATATCGGGAATTCAATTTCCGATATCGGAATTCAATTTCCGATATCGAAGATATCGGAATCTCGAATTTCCGATATCGGAAATTGCAATTCCCGATATCGGGATATCGGGAATTGCAATTCCCGTTATCGGAAATTGAATCGGAAATTGAATTTCCGATATCGAGAATTCAATTTTCGATATCGGAAATTGAAGGTCATGAATTTCCGATATCGGAAATTTTAATTCCCAAATAAAAAGCACTTTGGCTTGCCATAACTATGGCTTCCATATACTCGCAGATATCCGACGTAGAATTACGGACTGCCTTTGCCACTTCTGTTGCTATCATGTCAGACAAGACAATAATATTCTGTCCCTGTGATCCTGCTGTGTTGCTGGGTCCAGGCACTGAATTCGCCGTGTTGCTCTGTTTGGATGCTTCGGTCATCGCGGGAAAAACTGCTCGATATTCAGAGGTTAAAAAAATATGTGCTGCACGTTGAGAGGGAAAACTCTAGAATGACCATGCGCCCCGCATCTCACAAACTACCACGTGGCTCGACCACTCCCCCATTTAGCCCCGCCTCTCTTCAGGCATTGACCAGTACAGCACAAACATTAGTTTGTTCCTCCACGCTGTGCCTGTACAAGCTACATTCTAAAACACACTGCAGTCCATTTTCACGAACTTAACCTAATTATATCCGATATTAAAAGACATGGCGCGTTTTAGCAAGGTAGGATTTGGCCCCCTAATCCGAGTTTCATATGCGCCCTCACACCAGACGACGGACAAGCTCTGAGAGCCAGACATTCTCTCAGAAATTAGCCGTCGTCTGACGTGAAGTGTCATATGATGGTCAGTAGTATACAAAGAGGAAATTGACTCTTATTGACCTACTTAATGACGTCACATTGAGGCGGAAGTGGGGCGGGGTTTCCCAGTGGGGGATTCCCCAGTGGGGGTTTCCCATGACGATGACGTGATCAAGGCATGTGAACAGGGGTCACAGGGGTCATTGTGGGAGGTGGAGGGGGTGGGACCAAAATGGCGGCTTGTGGTGTGGTGGAGGTGGTGGGACCAAAATGGCGGCTTGTGGTGTGGTGGAGGTGGTGGGACCAAAATGGCGGCTTTGTGGTGTGGTGGAGGTGGTGGGACCAAAATGGCGGCTTGTGGTGTGGTGGAGGTGGTGGGACCAAAATGGCGGCTTGTGGTGTGGTGGAGGTGGTGGGACCAAAATGGCGGCCTTGTGGTGTGGTGGAGATGGGTTGGGTGTGCGGTAGGAATATCATTCTGCGCATGCGCAGACGCAATGCGGAGCTCTCGTCCAATCAGAAGCGAGTATTTCAAATCCGTCACAGAGCTCTCGTCCAATCAGAAGCGAGTATTTTGACCCGGTGCATTATGGGACATATCCAAGATGGCGGCACGTATGTTCAAGATGGCGGCACATCCGGTGTCGAAAACTGGTCATTTCGTCGGGATGTGGTCACCTAGTGTCGAAAACTGGACCCTGTATGGGTCCCGCCACACGTTTTGGGGTCTTGTGAAGCCTAGGTGAGGGAGTTACACTAGGGTGTCGTTTCCATTATGCTGCGCAGGTCACGTGGGGGTTGTGACGTCACTTCCGGGGTTTTCACTAAAAAACTACCTCCAAACATAGAAGAGTTCCAATGTTTTTCCCCTTAGACGTCCGTATGTTCAACCTCCGGCACCTTTTCCCGCCCCGGCCCCCCCAGTGCGAGCGGCGCGCGCGCGCGCGCGAGTTCTCCGACCGCAGCGCGCGCGAGTTCTCCGGAAGTGCGCGTCATCAGCGGCAGTGCGCGCGCGCGCGCGGGTCAAAAGGTCAAAGGTCACATCCAGGTCAAAAGGTCTCCCTTTCGGCAAGGTTCGGAGAATACATAGAACTTATAGTCATAAACTTAATCTATACGTGTTGGACGAGTCTCTTCACTCACCGTATACACGCACCTCAATGAAATGCCCGCTCCAAACCTAGACCAAAAACACGTACTTGGTCTGTAGGCTGATTTCATTGGCTCTCTATTTTTACTATAGTGCTCTTGCATTCTAACATTGATGGGTTACATTTTGGCCCCTTCCTACACCACTGATTTCAGTTTGACTGAATCTCCACATTGGGCATTGATGCATTATGAATAAAACACACAAGACAGGTTTTTTTTTGGTGAGATCTCATTTTGTTTTTTATTCAGTAACAACAACAACAACGTGAGAACAACCACGTGAAAACTGAAGCCCAGAACAAGGGGCTTGTACATTGAAAGAACTGAAGCCCAGAACAAGGGGCTTGCACATTGAAGCCCAGAAGAGGGGGCTTGTAAACTCAAGCCCAGAACAAGGGGCTTGTAATTAACTTAAGCCCAGAACGGGTCTTGTACATTGAAATGATGGGCGGCCCAGTCATAGACGAGTACATCGCGGTCCTCGGCCTTGGGGTACTCGTCAAACATCTGTACGATGGTAGATAAGGGTCTTCCCCGGCATCGATGGTACAGGTAAAACAAGCAATATTGTCCGCACACGCTACTGGTCAGGCTTTGCAACGTTTGACTGTTCCAACACCACGTCTCTGTGCCTTGATCCATGAAGTCTGTTAAATCGGGATGGAGGGGTGGCAGGCCGTACGGGTCAAAGTATTCGCCCTGCTGTTCTGTCAAGTACACGGCCACCCAATGTTCACCGGGTCGATCCATCGGGTCCGTGTTGAGAACGTAAGCAGCAGGATACATACGGTCTAATGGGAACACATCTCGGGCGAACACCCCTTGAAACACCATACGTGTCTCTGCGTCATTCTCCAGCACGGTGGTTATCTGGTCTGTATCCATGTTAGGTGGAGAAGTCACACAGGACGTTGCGCGCCTTGTCCACTTGAATGATGTTGTCAAACTCGGCGTAGCAGATCACATTGACAGTGGTCGCCAGGGCTCGTGCAAAGTGGATTTCCACCCGTAAATTGCCTTGCTTGGCCAGGGCCAGCTGATGGTCGTTCTCTAAGGTGGGGGTCAGATCGAAACAGAACAACGTGTATCCGTTCGCGTAGTGCTCCCGACTGATGAAATTCCCTTCGTCCTGGTTGATTTGACCGGTGGCTGTAAACAGGCTCTGATAGGCTCGAATGAAATTCCTGCGCCCAAAGTTCGGTGTTAAGGCCGTGGCTGGCACCTGTTGTCCATCCACATGCATGGCCACAAAATTGATGCCGAAATGTTGAAAGTCAAACGGATTCTCTGGGTAGGCTCCGCTGAAACTGGTATTTTCCACACAGGCCAGGATCAATCGCTTGGGTAGTTCCCCCAGGAACAGGTTTTCTTTGTTGGCGCCCATATTTCCAGCAGGCACAGAGAACACTTTGGTTTGTACACGTCGGATAGGGTACTGGGCTGGTTTTGTTTCCAAGGCTTTCATGTGTCCCAATTGAACGGCTGGATTCGGTTTCACTTTTCGGACATACAGCACTGCCTCTTGGATGACAATCTTATAGTCCGCTGCATGCCCCTCTATGTTGGTGGCCATCAAGGCGAAGGTCGGAGGCGCCCGTATCAGTCGGATTTTGATGGGGATCTTGTTCAAGAGATACCGGTCTTGCATGAACATGTCTGTGTGCAGTCGACCCATCATATCCACAGAGGCACTGTTCGCAGTGAAAGCCTTCCGTTTGTTATATCCCACATTGTCCACCGTGTCTTTGTGCTCGGGTGTGTCCTGGTAGAATAAACCGGCTGTCAGCTGAGACTTTTTAGCCTCTCGGCCATACGACAACAGTGTCTCGATGTAGGCTCGGTACGGGTACGTGTTGGTCGAGTCACTGATGAGTTTGTCGCTGAGAAAAATATCCACCTGTTGAAACATCGAGTGCAGCCAGAGATTCGTCGGGCCCACCGTTGCAGCTTGGATGATTCTGGTGCCATCCCCACTGACCACCTTGGCTTTCACATACAAGTATGTATGGGCTAAATCCACATAGGCCGTATCCGCATTACTGATGGTGAACTCGATGGGCCCGGTTTGGTTGATGCTGGAGAGCGGGAGATGCTCCACCCATAATCCTTGTTCGGCACTGGTCTGTGTGGGCGGCACGGTCCACAAATCAAATTCACTGTTGGTGGAGGGGCAGGACTCGGCGTGGATCAAGGACATGTTTTAAGAAAAGATATCCTTTGTCTTCTTCGATGTGCGTCGTCGCTGGGTCGGTCGTCGACTGGTGCGTGGTCTCGGTGGGGCAGCTCTTTTATTCCCTACGGTGCGTTGTGCTTTGGCCACCAAGACGCCTCCCGCTTCTTTGGCCCGCCGTTTCAAGGCTTCTTTGGGTGCCGTACCTCCCAAGACATCACCGGCCACTTCCAGTCCACTGCGTACCGCTTGTTTACCCATTGCTTTCACCCCACGCGTCACCAAGGGCAGGAACGTTTTGACGATGCTGCCAAGTATGCTCCCTAGCCCATGTCCTCGTTGCATGCGTGCACCGCTAAAGACCGGAAAGCCACCCCCGGCCTGTTGGGCATAATAGTCCATATAGCTGCGTGCATCGCACTCGTAAGGTATTTTCATTATGCAAAGTGGGGAGCACGTGCTTGTCGAAAATGAAGTGTCAGCACCACTTTCCCGCGTTCGAATGCCACCGGTCGTCCCGTGTCATCTCTTATATCCACCGTGATCGTGTTGATGTCGGTTTGTCGTACGGGCAAGCAGGGCTCTCAAGGAGCAAAATGAAGGCGAGTGATTCGTCACTCGCCTGAATTTAAGCTTAGGCGAGTGAGGCGAGTGCTTTTATCACTCCTGAAATTCCTGAGGCGAGTGAAATGCTGAAATTACTTCTACAAGTACATTACAGAATATGTGGGTCACATATGCGCGGTTCTGAACGGTGTTGTAGTCTTCTTTAATTCGGAACACTGATGTAAGTTCCTCTCCCCATTTTAGGTACGTTGATAGTTCTATCGGCTTTCCTTTCGGATTCGACATCGTGCAATTTTCCGCTAACATCTTGCTAACAGTTACAAAATTGTCAGGAACGAAAACGCACGCGTGCTTGGCACCGGAATAAATAAATATCGTATCGTATCGTATCGAATTGCATGAGATCAATGAAAAGCATGGACTTGATCGTGGGACGAAAGTCAAGTCCGCGTAACATCGAGAGTAAATCAAAATCGAAAACTAATGTTTAAAACGCAGTGATGTAATGTTAAACAAAATCGGAAACTACATGTAATGTTTAAAACAGCGTGATGCCATGGTGGTTTGAGCCGTGGTGTTTGACGGATTTTATATTTTTGGAAATAATAACCCACGGCTCAAGACGTGTCTGTATGGAAATACAAGGGAGGCAACCAGTCTACCTGTAATTTCGTTCCGACACAGGGTTATACTTTTTGCACAAACACATGAAGCAGAAATGGCGGGAAGCCTTCCGAAATTGCTGAACAACAAGATCTTTACGAACCAAGAATTTTACGACAGCTGAAGATGTCATTAAATATTATTCTGACCTATGAAACGTGCCAATGATGAACAACGAGATATCTTAGAAGTCAAGAACTTGACAGCAACAGCTGAAGGTGTCATTAAATTTTATTCTGACCGACGAAAACAGGCGAGTGGTGAACCACTCGCCATTTTTTGATTTCAGGCGAGCAGGAGGCGCGCGCGAGTGATCGCTCGCCTC